>PVIW01003889.1:41447-151427 GCA_004026585.1 Noctilio leporinus | reverse complement strand
AGAAGGGGAGCAGCTTAGACAAGAACCTAGTATAAAGGAACCATGGACATGGACAACAGGTGGGATTGACTTTGGGGGGAAAGGGTGGGTGGGGAGGGGGACAGAGGGGAGCAAAAAAGGGATGGATGTAATACAACAACAATAAAATTTTAAAAATAAAAATAAAATAAAAAATAAAAAAAAACTTTGGTACATTTACACAATGGAATTCTATATAGCAGAAAGAAAGAAGGAACTTGTACCCTTTGCAACAACATGGATGGAACTGGAGAGTATTATGCTTAGTGAAATAAGCCAGTCAGTGAAGGACAAATATCATATGATCTCACCCATTATGGGACAATAATGAATAAAACTAACAACAAGCAAAACAGAACCAAATATATGAATACAGTGAATAGGCCTTCAGTGGTCAGGGGGAAAGGGGTTGGGGGGAGGGGGGAGGAAGAGGCAAGGAAGGGGAGCAGCTTAAACAAGAACCTAGTATAAAGGAACCATGGACATGGACAACAGGTGGGATTGACTTTGGGGGGAATGGGTGGGTGGGGAGGGGGACAGAGGGGAGCAAAAAGGGGATGGATGTAACACAACAACAATAATTTTTTTTTAATGTCTAATTATTTACTTAATAAATACTTTTCAAACTCTGCCATATAGTTATGCTGTTTTAAATAAATCTATACTCATTATTTTTATGATAACCCTGTTCAGGAAAAAAAGTGTTAATGCATGGAGTCCTACAGTCACTGTAAATAAAAATGAATAAATAAAATACATAAGTCTGATGGAGTGATAAATAAATGACATTAGAATAAATTTGGAGAAAGCAGAATAAAGTATAAATTCAACAAATAAAAAGGAATAATATGAAATCAGTCTGTTAAAAAAGAAAGTCTTTGTTGGTGTGTTTTTGAAATGGATAGCATACTCAGTTTAAATGAATAATGCCAAGTTTCAATTACCATGGTATTTCTATTACAAGGGGTTTATTTATAGGAGTGATGCAACACTTTTATTTTTAAATCTCAACATTACAATATTCCAGGAAGTACATATTTTTAACTATTTAAACTTCTGCTGAAAACTTTTGTATGTTCATTTAAAAATGTACAAACATAGATTTTCAAAATCCAGTTTAGAAGGTCGTTGTAGTCTTCTAGGAAAGAAAAAGGCATGAGTGATGGAAGTAATGAGCAGAAATGTGTGCCCATTTAAAGTGAACATGATGTATAGCAGATCAGATTGGTCAAATTTCAGCATTTTCTTTGGCAGTATTCTACAGCCCAGGAGCAGAAATGAGAATGAATGATAATGCAATAATAGCAAATTGGGCACAGCAAGGTGCTAAGAGAGCCTTGAATCTTAGAAAAGACAAGTTAAAATATCCGACCATGATATCTAGGTAGGACAAGGAAATAAATAAGATCAGAATAGTGACTATGTAAATTGGTTGGGTTCCCATATTTAAAGGTTTATTTAGGGTCATCAAAGGGGAAAGAGAGAGAGGTGCATACCAAATCCAAGCTTTGAAAACAGAGTAGTATAATGTAACAATAAGGTTACTACTTTGTGGTTGCTATTAGGAGATGGAGATTTTCACGACAAGGAAGTCAAAAACTCATGAGGCTCAAGACAGTAATAAAAGGCCAATGTAAGTATTGAAATGGCCAGGAGTGCTGTCAGGGGATGAGGTGGGCTGATATTGGACAAAATGTCCTGGCAGCAAAGTTACGGAAACGATTCTGTAATTGGGCAGTATGGACTTTTAAGAACCAAAGGAAATTTCATGTTCCAGAAGTGAGATGGGAACTTGTACAGAAGATGCAAAATTTTACATTCTACTTCACTTGTGTAGAATGAAGCTTTATTTTCCATATCTTAGCTTGCTCCAGAGCTTTAATTTCCCCAGAAGGCAAGGGAAAAAAGAAACAAACAAACAAAAACTTAACCCCACTCCTTCATTTAACTAGCTCCTCCAATTTTACATTTTGATCTATTTGAAATAAATATTAAGTCAAATTCAGGATTCTCCCAGGTGATCTAAGTTTCTAGAGTTTATACTTACTATTGCTCAGCTATCAGGGAGCAAACATCTGTTCAGAGAGTTAATAACAGAATCTCCTTCCTCTTCATTTCTAAGCATTTGCTATTAATTTATCCAAGCCAGGGAGCCAGGTGCTCTCTACTAAGAGCTTCAGAGGCTGAAGAACTCACAATGCAAATCAGGGTCTAGCCACTGTATGAACATGTGTACTCCATTCTGACTAACAAGGGATGTAGTCTAGTTTTTTATCCCTATTTTTTGTTTGTTTTGTATTTAATTAGAGAGAGAGGAAGGGAGAAAGAAAAAGAGAAAGAAATATCAATTGGCTACCTCCCACAGCTGCCCTGACAGGGGATTGAACCCATGTCTAGGCATGTGCCCTGACTGGATCAAACCTGCAACGTTTTGGTGTATAGGATGATATCAAGCCAGGGCAGAAAGCAAAGCACTAATCCCTTGTGGCTATTCTAGGGTGTTTTGCTGCCTTCTCACATGCTGCATCTTTCTTTTTTTGTGGCTTAAAATCTATGGTCAGTCCAACAGGATTTTCTGAGCCAAACCCCCTGGAGAATTTAAATTAAACCATTTCCTTCTCATGCAGCACATCTTGCAGCTAAAAATCAGATTTCCCAGACCCTATTTAGGAACCCAAAGCCAAGACTCTCTTAGTGTAAAAATAAGCATCTCCCCTGAGAATACTGCATATAGAAATGCGAGGGAATAGAAGCTTTTTCCTGTCTCTGAGTGCTGTCTTGCTAGTTTCACAGAGAAGGTCATTAATGGCAGCATGAGGGGGCCTCCAAGAGAGACAGTGATGCAGATTACAGTGCCTATAGAAGAAAATAAGCTTCCATCTGGGTCACTGAATTCTAAGGAAAAAGGCAAGGAAAAGAAGAGACACTGTCCTCTTTCTCCTGGACTCTGTGTGCTGTATCCAACTGGATGTCCAAAGGGGGCCTCTCCTCATGAGTGTCTTATCTAATCTGATAAGCACATAATTGAACTCCTCTTTCTCTCAAAACCAGGTCTTCAATATAAAAGGCATGACTTATGAAAGAAATCATTGGTAAGATGGACTTCATTAAAATTTAAAGTATCTGCTCTGTAAAAAAAATGTCAAGAGAATAAGAAGGCAAGTAACAGACTAAAAGAAGATGTCTGAAAAGACACGACACATATATAATAAAGGATTGTTATCCAAAATACATAAAGAACTTAAAACTCAACAATAGTAAAAGAAACAAACTGATTAAAAGTAAGCAAAAGAAATTAGCAGACACCTCACCAAAAAAGACATACAGATAATCATATTTTAAAATGTTCCACATCATATGTCATCAGGGAAATACAAATTTAAATTAGTATATAATAAAATAGCACCACATACCTATCAACATGGCCAAAACCCAGAATACTGGAACACTGACAGTTTCAAATGTTAACGAGGATTTGGAACAATAGGAACTGTCTCATTCACTGCTGGTGAAAATGTAAAATGGTACAGACAATTTGGAAGGTAGTTTGGCAATTTTTCACAAAACTAAACTCTCTTTACCAAATGATCCGGTAATTACACTCCTACATATTTACCCAAATGAGTTTAAAAACATGTTCACATGAAAACCTATGCTCCAAAACTTGGAGAAAAAAAAAAAAAAAAAAAATGCCTTTCAGTTAGGTGAATGGGTAAATAAACTGTGGTACATCCAGGCAATAGAATATTATTTACTACTAAAAAGAAATGAGTTATCAAGCCATGAAAAGACATGGAAGAAATTTAAAAGTATATCACTATTATATATTATTTCAACTATATAGCATTCTGGAAAGGCAAAACTATGGAGGCAATAAGATCAATGATTAGAGAGAAGAAAAGACTAATAGATGGAACACAAAGGAAAGGATTTTTAGAGCCATGAAACTATTCTGTACAATATTGCAATGATGGATACCTGTTATTACGTATTTGTCCAAACCCATAGACATAATACCAAGAGTGAACCTAATTTAAACTATGGGCTTCGGGTGATCATGATGTGTCATTAATTATAGATTTATTGACTTTAACAAATGTAACACTTACCACTGTGATGAGGGATGTGGATAGTAGGGGAGGTTGTGCATCTATGGGAATGAGCATATCTAGTAAATCTCCATAGATTCCTCTCAACTTTACTGTAAGCCTAAAACAGCTCTAATCATTTAGTTCATTATTTTTAAAACAAAAACAATCTTCCTAAATTATCACCTGGATGCACATTGCCCATTCAGTTGTGCAAGCAAAATTATAGGTAATGTACTCGATTCCTCCCTCTCTCTTAACAACAAAAGCAGAGATTTTCAATCTCTGGAATCTATCACCTTCTCTCTATCCTTCTGTCTTTTTTTTTTTTTTTTAATTGTTGTTGTATTACATTCATCCCAGTTCCCCCACCCCTGCTTTCCCCTTCCCACTCCCACCCCTACCCCCACTTGTTGTCCATGTCCATGGGTCATCCATTCTAATTCCTTGGCTAAACTGCTCCCCTTCTTTTCCTTCTTCTCCTCCCTCCTCCTCCCCTCGGCCTACCGAAGGTCTGTTCCTTGTATTCATGTCTCTGGTTCTGTTTTGCTTGTCATCCTTCTGTCTTTATTCTAGTTTGTAAATGTCTTTCCTGGATTACTGAACCATCTTCTTCAGTGCTCTTGTTCCATTTAAATCTACTGCTTACCATAGTAAGTCTTTCCAAAATATGAACACAATCATGTCACAGTCACTCTAAAAGTCCTTCAATGGCTTCCCATGTCTCTAGAGGTAAAGCCCAGGGAGCATTATTTACTGCACTCTATACCCTACACCTCATACTTCTGTACTCAGGACTCTTCTACAGTCTCTGATCTGGCCACATTAAACTTCTTTCACACCCTGAACACTCTGGTTTCCTCCCTTGCCCACATACAGTTCCCTTTTCCTAGTACATTGTCCTGGGACTCCCCTTTCTGCCTATATATCCCCTTTTATCTTCTGGATACCAACTTAAGTCATTTTTATCTCCAGGAAGCCTTTCCTAGATCATGTTCAGTTCCACTTGGGAACTAAAGGACTACTCTCCATTCCCTTGAGGCACTACTTCTGCCCACAAAAGCACCTCTCATTGTCATCCTTAATTCACCCCATTAGTCCTCCCCACTAGCTGGCAAGTCCTGTGGGGGCAAAAACTGACATCAGTCTTATGTGCCATTAAACCCTAACACTGCCTTACATAAAACAGAAGTTTGATGCTTATTCAATAAACATATAAATCAACAAATGAAGGAAAATGCCATACAAAGATAATGAACAAAGAGACCTTCCCCAATATAATAGAGAGAGGAGGAGAGATAAAGAAAACACTGAAACAGAACTGGAAAACCAGTTCTGCATGGGGATGACTGCGTGGAGGAAGAAATAGAACAGGAATTCTGCAAAGCATAAGTACATGTCTAGCTCATTAAACACAAATATGCGTGTACACAAGGATCAGTGTAAGCAAACAAATGGTTTACTTAGCCTTAAAAGAAATGGATTTAAAAAAAAAAATAGATTCAGAAGGATCACGAGGCAGAGCTGAAAAGATGTACAAGAGTAGAGGATGAGCTCATTGAACACAGGGGAACTATTTTGGTCTGAGTCTTTGTGACCTGCACACACATTCAAGCAACCATGTCTAAGGGACTGCAGTTGGCATTAATCTTGGCATCACCTACTTGTAGGTGTCTTCCAGCATGGAAAAGTGGAAATAATTGCCAATAATCAGGGAAATTGAACCATCCCAATTTATGTTGTCTTCACTGATATCGAACAATTGATTGGTGATGTTGCAAAGAATCAGGTTGCAATGAATCCTACCAACATGGTTTTTGATGCCAAATGCTTAATTGGATGCAGATACAATGATGCTATTGTCCAGTCTGACATGAAGCATTGGCCTTTCATGGTGGCAAATGATGTTGGCAGGCCCAAAGTCCAATTAGAATACAAGGGAGAGACAAAAAATGTCTATCCAGAGACAGTGTCATCTATGGTTTTGACCAAGTTGAAGGAAATCGCAGAAGCCTAACTTGGAAAAACTGTTACTAAAGCTGTGGTCTTAGTACATGCGTCCTTCAATAATTCTCAGAATCAGGCTGCCAAAGACACTGGAACTATTGCTAGTCTCAATGTACTTAGAATCATCAATGAGCCAACTTCTGCTACTATTGCTTACAACTTAGATGAAAAGGTTAAAACTGAAAGAAATGTGCTGATCTTTGATTTGGGAGGTGGCACTTTTGATGTGTCAGTTCTCACCATTGAAGATGGAATCTTTGAGGTCAACTCTACAGCTGGTGACACTTAGGTGGAGAAGACTTTGACAGCCAAATGATCAACCTCTTCATTGCAGAGTTCAAGAACAAGAAGGACATTAGTGAGAACAAGAGGGCTGTTTGCTGCCTTTGCACTGCTTGTGAACATGCTAAGTGTACTCTTTCTTCCAGCACCCAGGCTAGTATTGAGATTGGTTCACTCTATGAGGGAATTGACTTCTATACCTCTATCACCCATGCTTGATTTAAAGAATTGAATGCTAACCTCTTCTGTAGCACCCAGAACCCTGTGTAAAAAGCCCTTCGGGAAGCCAAGCTTGACAAGTCCCAGGTCCAAGATATTGTCCTGGTGTGGGGTTCTACCCATATCCCCAAAATTCAGAAACTCCTGCAGGACTTCTTCAATGGAAAAGAGCTGAATAAGAGCATCAACCCTGATGAGGCTGTTGCTTATGGTGCAGCTGTCCAGGCAGCCTTCTTCTAAAGTAACAAATCTGAAAATGTTCAAGACTTGCTGGTTTTGGATGTCACTCCTCTTTCCCCTCTCTCTCTCTCAGCAGTGAGGCTGCTGGTGGAGTCATGGCCTCTTCATCAAGCACAATATTACCATTCCTACCAATCAGACCTTCACCACTTACTCTGACAACCAGCCTGGGGTGCTGAAGGTGAGAGTGCTATGACCAAGGATAACGACCTGCCTGGCAAGTTTGAACTCACAGGTATACCATCTGCACCTCACGATGTTCCTCAGATTGAAGTCCCTTTTGATATGACATTCAAGAATGTCAATGACATTCTTAATGTTTCTGTTGTGGATAAGAGTACTGGAAAAGAAAATAAGATTACCATCACTAATGACAAGGGTCACCTGAGCAAGGAAGACATTGAGGACACAGCCCAGGAAGCTGAGAAGTACAAAGCTGAGAATGAGAAGCAGAGGGACAAGATGTCTTCTAAGAGCTCACTTGAGTCCTATGCATTCAACATGAAACCAACTGTTGAAGATGAAAACTTCCAGGCAAGATCAATGATGAGGACAAACAGAAGATTCTTAACAAGTGCATGAAATCACCAACTGGCTTGATAAGACTGAAGAAAAGGAAGAATTTGAACATTAGCAGACAGAGCTTGGAAAATGTTTGCCACCCAATCATGACCAAACTGTACCAGAGTGCAGGCAGCATGCCAAGAGGAATGCATGGGGGCTTCCCTGAGTGCGGAGCCCTTCCATCTGGGGATGCCTCCTTTGGGCCCACCATTGAAGAGTGATTAAGCCAACCTCTTGCATAGATTTAGCATTGTTCCACAGAAAATATTGAAGGACCCAAATCCCATGGCAGTTTTAAAAATTGAGCTGCTGTATAATAAAACTGATTATTCTTGATACTTGAATATGGGCTATGTGCATAGGGAAAAGAAACAATGTACTTTATAAGTGCTGTATTTTAAAGTGGAAAATGTGATGTCTTAAGTAAAACTATTTAAAGTTGGCACCAAAATAAAAAAATAATAGAGAGTGAGAAAGTCACTGTAGCCCTTTAAGCCAATGGGAGGGCCCTGAGAAAAACCCAAAGGGCTCTTCTCTACTCTGTGCAACCCCTGGTGATACCCTTTCTGGTATGCAGAGCTCAGTAATGTTTACCAGCCCACAAGAGAATTTAAACAAAGCTGAGAAACCTTAACAGAATAACCGAATTAGAGAGTACATCTGCACTCATTAAGCCCAAGAATATTTGCTTTTGTGGGATAAAACTAGACAACCTGGATGTTTATAACTTATTAGTTAAAGCTCTAAAAACTTTCTTTTCCCCTTGGCTGCTCTATTCACTGTGGTTTCTCAACACTTGGATAGTCAGCCAGCCCCTGGAGTTACTTTGGGCCCCATGGGCTATGCAGAAGGAAGCCCAGAGGTAGGAAAAATAAACCACTGTCATGATCGTGAAAAGGGTACCATTTCACCTTAGAGTGGTCAAACTCAGCAAACAGGTCAGAGCTTTTTAGGTGCCACTCAGAAAAACAAAAAGGACATGTCTATGTTCTAATTGTACACAAACTATCCAGCTACGGGAATCTGTGCCAACCTGGCCTGAACGGAGAGAAACAGCATTTTCAAATGACCTTCTACCCATATTATTACATTACCTTCCTTTAAGACCAAGTGATCACAGCTCTCTCCAATATAGCCCTACTAGTTCAAGGCCCCTGGATCTTTCCTTTGAATTCCACTCTTCTCCTTGTACAACAATCCTGCCTCTGAGAGATGGAGCAAAAGTTACTAACCTGAGTTGTTAACTCAGGAACCTGCCACATAGTTTTCTTTTCTTATGGCTAAGTAGAATTCCAGTGTAAATGCCCCATAGTTGTCTTATCCACTCTTCTACTGATAGTTACTTGGGGTACTTTTATATCTTGGCAATTGTAAATAATACTGCAATAAACATCAGAGTGATTATGTTCTTTTAAATTAGTGTTTTGGGTTCCTTCACATATATTCCCAGAAGTGGGATCTCTGGGTAAAAAGGCAGATTCATTTTTAATTTTTTTATTTATCTCCATACTATAGCAGCTTTATTTTTAATTGCAAAAAATTGGAAGAAGACAAAATGTCCTTCAATAGATAAATGGATAAACAAACTGGCACAATCATACAGTGTAATATCATTAAGTGCTAAAAAGACATAAGCTATTAACCTATGAAAAGACAAAGAGGACGAGAGACTCCCAGTCAAGATATTGGTATAGGTAAACACAGCTCACCTCCTTGCACATCCACGTTAAAATTACAACTAAATTATAGAACAACCATTACTCAGAACCATCAGAAACTGAGTTAAATGGAAGTCTGAAAACCATGAAATTAAAGAAACCATATCCATCCAGACAGGTAGGAGGGGTGGATATGCAGAATGAGCTGAACCTAAACCCATGTGTGGTGGACAAAAATTCAGGAGGGATATCTCAGGAATGAGGAGTTCCAGCTCCACACCAGACCTCCAAGCCCCGGGTTCCATTGTGAAGAAGATAAGCCCCCATAAATTCTACAAAAGCCAGTGGAGATTGAGTCCATGGAAGAAACCCCTGGAGTCCCAAGCAGTTCCTCTTAAGGATACCACACATGGACTACTCAGATTCACTCCCTCTGATTTTCAGTACTAGGGTAGCAGCTTGAAAGGCACCAGTGGCATAGAGGGAGAAACTGAAGTGTCTTCTACAAGACAAGAACTGGCGGATGGCTTTCTCCCAGACACAAAGGATGGCAGAGGCCATTGTCTTTTCTGACCCTCCCCACAACAGAGCCACAGAGTTGGCAGCGGGGTGCCATATCTGAGACTCCATTAACCCAGCTAACACTGTTTGCTGCACCCTGGAGATCTTGTGAGGCTCCATCCCACCAAACTTACAGAAGTTAACAGTGGCTTTCCATGTGAGTGGCTGGTCTTAGTTCAGGCTTCACAATTTTCTAAAACCTTTCAAACAAGTAACAGCTGGCCTTAGTGAGCCCCCAGCCCCCGTACCTCTTGCTAAGTGTCCCCCGGCCTGCAATGAACGGCAGCCAGGTGATATGTGTAGCTTGGCTTCACCTAGAAATCTCTAAGTCCATCACAAATAGCAGCCATCCCAATTGCTTTATAGCCTAGGCAGGGCAAACTTGGGCAAAACAGAGGTAGGATCTGACTTTGGTCTACACCACCTGGGAAACCTCAGGGTCTGCATACCCAGTGGACAGCAATAGACCACAATGGAGAACCACTATCCTGACCCTGCACAGCCTACCTTCCACAGAGGGCAGAGGTTTGTGGTCAGTGGTCACAGTCAATCCTTCCAGCTGTTCAATCCTTTCACCTGGATAAATCCCTGCCATTAACCTTCCAATAGCAACCATGGCTCAACTACAAAAGGAGGATGTACTCAGCCCACATGAAGGGCCCATCTCAAGTGCCCATCTTGAGTGATAAGGGAGGCTGTGCCACTGGATCCTATAGGACACTTACTATATTAGTCCATGCTACCAAGACAGGGAGTCATAGCAGCTCTACCTAATACATAGAAACAAACATAGTGAGGCTGCCAAAATGAGGAGACAAAGAAACATGGTCTAAATGACCATGTTTAGATCAAAACTCCAGAAAAAGAATTAAATAAATGGAGATAAGCAATGTATCAGATGCATAATTTAAAACACTGGTTATGATACTCAAGAAACTTAGTGAAAACCTCAACAGCATAAAAAATATTGAGTCAGAAACAAATGATACACTAATTAAAATAAAGAACAATTTACAGGGAACCAACAATAGAGTGAATGAAACCAAGAATCAAATCAATGATTTGAAAGATAAGGAAGAAAAAAAAAATAACCAATCAGAACAAAAGAAAAAATAAACCAAAAAAAAAACAGAATAGAGTAAGCAGCCTCTGGGATAATCTCAAGCATTTTAACATTCACATCATTGGGGTGCCAGAGGGGAAGAGAATCATCAAGAAACTGGAAATCCATTTGAAAAAATAATGGAAGAAAACTTCCTTAATTTGGTGAAGGAAATAAACGTGCAAGTCCATAAAGCACAGAGAGTCCCAAACAAGATGAATGCAAAGAGGCCCATTCCAAGACACATCATAATTAAAATGCCAAAGGTTAAAGATAAAAAGAAAATCTTAAAATCAGCCAGAGAAAAGTAGTTAGTTACTTACAGGGGAGTTCCCATGAGATTGGGATTTCTCAAAAGAAAATTTGCAGGCTAGAAGAGATCAGCAAGAAATATTCAAAGTCATGAAAAGCAGGGACCCACAACCAAGATTGCTCTACCCAGCAAAGATATTATTTTGGAAGCGAAGGGCAGATAAAGAGCTTTCTGGACAAGAAGAAAACTAAAGGATTTCACCATCACCAAACCATTATTATATGAAATGTTAAAGGGCTTAATTAAAGAAAAAGACAATCAACACTATGAACAATAAATTGACAATAAATACATATTTATCAACAATTGGATCCAGAAAACAAACTAAGCAAACAAGAAGGACAGAGAATCATGGATATAGAGAGTGTTTTAATAGTTGCCACATGGGAAAGGATTGTGGGAAAATGGGTGAAGAGGTGAGAAAATTAAGAAATATAAATTGTAATTACAGAATAGCCATGGGGATGTAAAGTACAGTATAGAAAATGGAGTAGGCAAAGAATTTATGTGCATGATCCATGGACATATGCTAAGATGTGCATAAAGAAACACTTTGAAAATGTTATTACATTACTTGATATCAAGGAAATGCCATTACTATAGAAGTTCATTAAAGAAATGGGTTAACATGTTCCTTAAGTTGAAGCAACTTTCTCTCAATATCATTCTTCCTGCCTTTTGAAAAGCATTTCTCACTTACCATGAGACATGCTTTGGTTAGTCCTTGGGACCCTGGGAACAGAATTTTCAGCTCCAGAAAACTCCATCTTTAACAAAGATAACAACTGGTTAAATATCTTTTCTGGTATGATTTTTGCAAATTTACAAGTCAAGAACTTAAAAAGTGTTCCAGAAGTGCAGTCAATTAAGAAGCAGGAAGAGCTTACTCTCCACATCTGCAGTGACCTATTGTGTGATGGTCCCTGGGGCCCATCAGGCCAAGGAGCTGACTTGGAAGAATGATGGGGTGAGTTCAAAGCAACCGATTGCAGCACTTTGTCAGGGAAAGCTATGACACACTAATAATACTTATTTGCTCTCTAATTATTAACTCACACAGTGGTCAACTACATACCAAGGCCAGCTGTTGCTTTGTCTTTAGCTCTCAATTCTCCTGTCTGATTTTGTTTTGTTTTGTTTGGAATACAGCTGGAATTCAAGAAAGAGCCAAGAGGGTTTTTTCCTTCATTTTATGAATTTATCAATGCTTATGTATGCCTCCCTCCTTTCTACATGAAACAGAGCATGCTTATCTCTTGAAAGTCAGAGAGAAGAAATATAATACCCCATGTCAACAACTTGATAACCTTCATTGTTTTTCTTATTACATTTCTTCCATCCTACCTCTCTAGAGTTTGAGAAGGAAGGAGAAGAAAGGCTGTTACTGCCCAAAATATGTTCCCTGGAATGCTCTGTGCTGCAGGGAGGAGGGGCAGGTTTAGGAGCAAGTTGGTCAGAAGTTCTGGCCTGCAAATTGGGGGGAAAAAAACCTTAAAGAAATGAGAACATTGCAGCAAAAAGGGGAAAAAATGAATAGTAAGCTTGTAATCCTTGAGTTCCCCTTTTCCTGGCTTTTATTTTTCTCCAGACTTGGCAAGCAAAAGATATCTTCACCAGTATTGAAAGTCACATTCTATTCCCAAAGGTCAGGCTGGCCTATATTCTTTTTCCTACAAATTGTTATCAAAGCTAGGTGAATGCCAACTTGATGCATATTTTACCATGTTGACAAAATTCCACTTTTATTCTCTACCCATTTATTATGAAGCATGCTGTACCTATAGATAAAAGGAAAAGGCAACCAGTCCTTGTCCTCCAGGATATTACAGTTTAGCTCTTTACATGAAACACTTATGCAAACTTCCAAAACCACTCTCCCTATCCTTTCACCACTAATCTATGAAAATTGCATGACATAGTCACCATTCCTGTTCAAAGGAAGACCGATCACTTATAGAGACAAAGATAAGAAGGAAATTAATAGTTGCTGAACCCTTGATGACCCACAGGCACATGTGACATGCTTTTATATTTACAATCCCACCTAATTTTCTTACAACCCTACAAAATTAATGTTTTAACCCTATTTTACAAGTAAGAAAACTGAATCTCCATTTGCCATAGGGCTGATGACCACAGAACTAGCCTTCAATTCTAGGTCTAAACTGAGATCCAAGGTCCAACCTCTTCCCATTTAATCACACATTCCTACAGGTCACTAGGAGTAGCTACCCACCCAACAGATACGTGCTGGCAAGCTGATAGAAACAGGAGAGATGCAACATGGAGTTACAAATAATTATGAGGCCCTGGTAAATAATGAGTTAAATGAAACAGACAAAGGGTAATACAATAGGGAATTCTGAAGTTTATGGTTGATTGGAAGGACCTTTCAATCTAAAGCAACAAATTTCAATATTTAAGAAACCTAAATATATTTGGTGCCAAATTGATATGCAGTATTAATATGCAACTTCTGCACTATTAAGTTTAACTAGGAAAGAACCTGATTGTTTTTATTGTGATAAAATACACAAAGCAAAATTTACTATCTTAATTTTTGAGTAATTGATTTGTTCAGTGACATTACATACATTCATGTTATTATGCAACCACCACCATCATCAATCCCTAGAACCCTTTTTATCTTCCCAAAATGAAACTCTGTACCCTTTAAACAATCATTCCCATTCTCCCTCTGCCATCCCCAGAAACCACCCATCTCTACTCTCTGTCTTTATAAATTTAACTAATCTAGGTACCTAATATAAGTAGCATCACACAGTATTTACCCTTTTGTGATTGGCTTATTGCCTTTACCATAGTGTCCTTAAGGATCATCTATGTTGTATCATGTCAGAATTTCCTTCCTTTTTAGGACCAATATTGGACATTAAGGTTGTTTCTTCCTTTTGACTATTGTAAATAATACCACTATGAATATTGTTATACAAATGCCTGCTTGAGAACCTGCTTTTTTCTGAGTAAATTCTTTTCCTTTTTTTATTTTTTATTAGTTAATTTTATTCATTATTGTTGTATTACAATTGTTTCATTTTCCCATATTGCTGTCCTCTGCCTCCCACCGCTCCCTCTCTCAGTCAATCCCCAGCTCATTGTCCATGTCCATGGGTCCTTCACACTGGCTCTTCGTAGGTTTTGGACTGTTATATATTCATTTTCATTTATTTCCAGAAACTTTTTGATTTCATCTTTGATCTCATTGTTAACCCATTATTACTTAATAACATGTCATTCAGTCTTCATAAATTAGAATGTTTTGGGGTTTTTTACCTTGAGGTTCATTTCTAGTTTCAAGCCTTTGTGATCTGAGAAGATGTTTGGTACAATTTCAGTTTTCCTTAATTTGTGGAGGCTTGTCTTGTATCCTGCCATGTAGTCTATCTCTAAGAATGTTCCATGTGCCCTGGCTGGTAGCACAGTGGATAAGGCGCTGGCCTGCGAACCGAAAGGTTCAATTCCCCAGCCAGGGCACATAACCAGGTTGCAAACCAGGTCTCCAGTCAGGTCTGTGGCTGGAGGCAGGTGAAACGCAACCATCCATTGATGTCTCTCTCCCTCTCTGCCTCTCTCCCTTCCCCTCTTTCTAAAAATAATGAAATAAAATCTTAAAAAAAAAAGAATGTTCCATGTACACTTGAAGAGAATGTGTATTTTCTTCTTTGGGATAAAAAGTTCTGTATATGTCAGTTAAGTCTATTTCATCTAGAGTGTTGTACAATGACACAATATCCTTGGTGTTATCACTGGCTTGATTCCCAGCCAGGGATCATAATCAGGTTGCAAGGCAGGTCTCCATCCAGGCCTGTGGCTGGAGGCAGGTGAAGGGCAACCATACATTGATGTCTCTCTTCCTCTCTCCCTTCCCCTCTCTCTGAAAATAATAAATAAATATATTTTTTAATTCTTGGTGTTTTTTTGCTTGGAAGATCTGTCCATTGTTTATAATGGGTTATTAAAATCCCCTACTATTAGTGTGTTGCTGTCTATATCCTTCTTGAAGTTCTCCAAGGTTTTCCTTATATATTTAGGTGCTTCTATGTTGGGTGCATACATGTTTACAAGGGTTATATCGTCTTGCTGGATTGTTCCCTCAAGTATTATAAAATTTCCTTCTTTGTCTCTTTTTATTGTTTTCATTATAAAATCTGTTTTGTCTGATATAAGTATTGCTACCCCAGCCTTTCTTTCATGTTCATTTACTTGAAATGTATTTTTCCATCCTTTCACTTTCAGCATGTGTCAATCTTTTGTTCTGAGGTGTGTCTCTTGCAGACAGCATATATGTGGGTCATGCTTCCTTATCCATTCAGATACCCTAAGGTTTTTTTTAAGATTTTATTTATTATTTTTAGAGAGAGGGGAGAAGAGGGAGGCAAAGAAGAAGAGAAACATCCATGTATGGTTGCCTTTTACCTGCCTCCAGCTACAGACCTGGCTGGAGACCTGGCTTGCAACCTGGTTATATGTCCTGACTGGGAATCAAACCAGCGACCTTTGGGTTCACAGGCTGGTGCCTCCACTGAGCCACCATCCAGGGACCTATGTCTCTTTATTGATGCATTTAATCCATTTTCATTTAAGCTTTTTATTGACAGGTACTTATTCATTGACCTTTTCCCCTTTGTTCCTTTTTTCTTCTCTGTCTCTCTCTCTCTGTTACTTCATCTTTTCAAAGCAGGCCGTTTAGCATCTCTTGCAATGCTGGTTTGGTGGATTTGTATTCTTTTAGCCCTCTTTTGTCTAGGAAACTCATTATTTCACCTTCCATTTTGAATGAGAGCCTTTCTGGGTAGGATATTCTTGGTTGTGGGGCTTTGTTTTTCATTACTTGGAGGGTTTTTTTTGTTTGTTTGTTTGGGTTTTTTTTTGCCATTCCCTTCTGGCTTGTACTATTTCTGTTGAGAAATCATTTAATAATCTTATTGGAGCTCCCTTATATGTTATCAGCTGTTTCTCTCTTGATGCTTTTAAGATTCTTTCCTTGTCTCTGAAATTTGCCATTTAATTATGATGTGTCTTGGTGAGCCTACTTGGGCTTATCTTCATTGGGAGCCTCTGTGCTTCCTGAATTTGAGTGACATTTTTGCTTCTCAAGTTAAGGAAGTTTTCTGTCATTACTTTTTCTAATGTGTTTTCTATCCCTTATTTTTCTTCTCCTTCTGGTATCCTTATGATATGGATATTATTGTGTTTCATTTTGTCCTGCAGCTCTCTTTTCATTCTTCATTCTTTTTTAGTCTTTTTTTCTTTTGTTGCACTATCTGGTTATTTTTTTCCATGTTTTCCTCCAATTCACTGATCTGATCCCCTGCTTCCTCTAACCTGCTTTGGATTCCTTCTATTGTGTTCTTCAGTTCAGAAATTGTATTCTTCATTTTCTCCTGCTTCTTACTGATGGTTTCTATGTCCTTTTTAATGCTGGTATAATTTTCAGTAAGTTCTTTATAGTTGCCCTGGAGTTCTTTGTAGTTTCCCTTTGAGCTCACTGAGCTTTCTTATAACCATTTTTTTGAATTCCATGTATAATAGTTTGCTTGTTTCTATTTCACTTAGCAGTCTCTGGATCCCTCCTTTCCTTTCAGTGATGGACTGTTTCTTTTTCTTCCCATTTTGGGTGTCTGTTATTGCTTATTTTTGTTACTTGTCTTAATCTACTATGACTCCCTGCCTTCATGGAGTGCCCTTCTGTGGTAGGAGATTTATGGGGTTCATGGGTGCAGTCACCTAGATTTCTTCAACTGTTGCTCATGGAGTGCCCTTTATGTCATTGATTTCAGTTGTCTGATTGTATTTTGGCTTTAGTTTATGTGTTTCTCCTTGATGAGTTTTTCACTCCAGCTGGCTGATTGAGAGACACTCCTTCTACCACATCTCATATAGTGTTATCAAGTTGCTCCTAAAACAGAACCACCAGTCCAAGCAAAATAACCACACCTTCAAAGATATCTTACACCCTTAATCACACTTTCAACCACATATGAGCCTGGCTAAATACTCATACCCTCAAAGATCACCCCCTGCTTAATCACACCCTTAGCTGCAAATGAGCCTGTCTTAATAAGGATATAAATATAATAAGACTATTATAAGAGAGGAAACACAACTGAGTTCGCTGAAAAATGGATAGTTTTTGAAAGGTGCAAAGGAGTAGCAAAGATAGCGGTGAGAATTGGTAGGTGGATATGAGAGAGAAAACAAACTTTATTTCTTATGTGGAAATGAGTGGGGTGGAGAGAATAAAGAGGGCTATGGATGGGAAACCACTACAGAATGGGGATATCCTGGTGGTGATGGCAGGCTGGCCCTGTGCCTCAGCCATAGCCTCAGCCTCCCACCAGCTGCTGCCTTAGGAAAAGGCTTGCTGGCCTCAGAGCCACTCAGGGCATCAGTTCTCATCCTCTTGACATCACCATAGGTCCTAGACAAGAACCTGCTTTTAATACTTATGGGTGTACACCCAGAAGTGAAATTGCTGGATTATAATGGTAATTCTGTTTAATTTTTTGAGGAATTACCATACTGTTTTCCACAGTAGCTGTACCATTTAACATTCCCACCAACAGTGTGTACAAGTGGTCCTATTTCTCCACATTTTTGCTGACATTTGTTATTTTCTGTTTTGGGGTGTGTGTGTGTGTGTGTGTGTGTGTGTGTGTTAATAGCCATTCTAAGATGTGTGAAGTAGTTTCCCTCAGTGGTTTGTATTTCTCTAATGATTGGTGATGTCTTAATTGGGTTGTCTAATTTTATGTTGTTGAGTTGTAGGAGTTCTTTATATATTCAGATGCATGATTTACAAATAGTTTCCCCCATTCTGTGTGTCATCTTTCACTCCGATGATAGCATCCTTTAATGTACTAAAATTTTCAATTTTGATCAAGTCCAACTTATCTATTTTTTAATCTTTTTTTTTTTTTTTTGGTCTGTGCTTTGGCATCATAACAAATTCATTGTCATGTCAAATCAATATCATCAAGTTTTTCTCCTATTTCTATTCTAAATGTTTTACTGTTTTTATATTTTATTTATTTAGTTAGTTAGTTTTAAGCTCTTAAGTATTAAGAGCTTATTTAAGTCTTTAATCCCTTTTGGCTAAACTTGCTATGTGGTTTAAGGTAAGGGTCCAACTTCATTCTTTTGCATGTGATGTCTAGTTTTCTCAGCACCATTAGTTGAAAAGACTATCTTTTCTTTACAAAATGGTTTTAATATCCTTGACTATATATTTGAGGGTTTAATTCTGGGCTCTTTATTCAATTGCTCTATCTCTTTTTATGCCAGTACTGCACTCTTGACTACTTTAGCTTTATGGTAAGTTTTGAAAGCAGAAAGTGTGAGTCCTTCAACTTCATTTTTTTTCAAGACTGTTTTGGCTAGTCAGAATTCTTTGAAAGTCCATATGATTTTTAGGATGAATTCTTATATTTTTGAAAAAAATCATTGGGATTCTGATAGAGACTGTATTGAATTTTTAGATCAATTTGGGTAGTACTAACATCTTAATAACATCTTTATTTGGAACAAAGTAACTGGAAACTGGGACTAGGACATTACCTAGATCTTATCAATGAGCTCATTCATTCCCTTATACAAAACAAAAAACAAACACACACACACACAAAAAAAAAAAAAACAGAAAAAACCTATTATAGGTGTCTCTGTTCCTTCTGTATGGGAAGAAATTGCTGTGGTCTGAGTTTGTCAGATGAAAATAAAGCCTCTCATTGTTGTCCTCCTGGTTGCAAGTGGTCTGGTGTCACCAACTTTCCCCTTCAAATCTGGCAGTCCATGGAACCCAGGCGGTCCTTCAAGAAACACATTACACTTGTTGCAACACAAATAACCTCAAACTTTTTGTTCCAAAATACTAATTTAAATGTTTATTATATCTGATAAACCCCAAATATAGAAAAGCATCACAAGAATAGTGGCCAAAAACTGGCTAAACAATATTATTAAATTCTGACTAATGCAAAAAAAAAAACCAAAATGTTTTTCAATCCATGAACATGGATTACCATTTATTTGCAACCTTAATTTCTTCGTAGTTTTCCATGTAGAAGCCTTTTACCTCCATGGTTAATTTATTCCTAAGTCTTTTATTCCTTTTCAAGCTATTATAAAAGAATTGTTTTCTTAATTTCCTTTCTGGATTATTCATTATTAGTACATAGAAAAACAACTGGTTTTGTGAAGGATTTTGTATCCTTCAACTGTGACCAACTTGTTTATTAGTCTTTTTTTTTTTCTTTTTCTTTTAATTTTATTGTTGTTGTATTACATCCATCCCTTTTTTTCTCCCCTCTGTCCCCCTCCCCACCCACCCTTTCCCCCCAAAGTCAATCCCACCTGTTGTCCATGCGTTTATTAGTCTTAAGAGGTCTTCTGTGGAATCTTTAATTTTTTATATATTTCATATATATAAATATATATATATGAACAGAGACAATTTTACTTCTCCCTTTCCAATTAGCTGCCTTTTGTTTATTTTTCTTGCTTAATTACTCTATTGGAACTTCCAAACCTATGTTGAATAGAAGCGGTGAAAGCATGAAAGCAAGGCATCTTTCCTTACCTTATTCCTAATCTTAAAGTGTAAACTTTCACCATTGAGTATGATGTTAGCTGTGAGCTTTTCGTATATGACCTTTATTGTGTTGAGGTGGTTTCCTTCTCTTACTAGTTTACGGAGTGTTTTTATCATGAAAAAGTGCTGGATTTCAGAAATTTTTCTCTGAATCAAAGATGATGACCATGGGTTTCTTTTTTCTTTTTTCTGTTAATATGGTACATTACATTGACTGGTTTTCATGTATTAAACCATACTTGCATTTCAGGAATAAATATCACTTGGACATGGTGTATAACACTTTTAACATGCTGCTGAATTCTATTTGCTAATATTTTGTTGAGGATTTTTGCATTGATATTCATCACGGACATTGGTCTGTAATTTTATTTTTTTGTCATGTGTTTGTCTGGCTTTGGTATTAAGGTAATGCTGCCCTCATAGAATAAGTTAGGAAATATTCCCTCCTCTTCAATTCTTTTGGAAGCACTGGAAAAAAATTAGTGTTAATTTTCTTTAAATATTTTGTAGAATTCACCAATGAAGTAATCTGGTCAAGGATTTATCTTTGTTGAAAGGTTTTTGATTACTGATTCAATTTCTTACTAGTTATACTGGTCTGTTCAGATTTTATATTTCTTCATGATTTAGTGATGATAGGTTGTGTGTTTCTAAAAATTTGTCAAGTTCATGTACATGATCCAATTTGTTGGCATACAATTGTTTACAGTAGTCTCTTAATCCTTTTTAATTTCCACAAAATTGATTATAACCTTTCTGCTTTCATTTCTAATTTTAGTAATTTAAGTTTTCTTCTTTTCTTAATCAATCTAACTAAAGGTTTGTCAGCTTTGTTGATTTTTTTCAAAAAGCCAACTTTTTGTCTCATTGGTTTTTTTACTGTTTTTTGTTGTTTTTGTTTGTTTGTTTGTTTTTTCTATTTTAGTCATCTCTAATTCTTTATTTTCTTTTGCTAGCTTTGGGGTTAGTTTGCTCTTTTTATAGTTTAAGGTATAATGTTAGATTTTTATTGAAGATCTTTCTTCTTTTATATTGTAAGTATTCATAGTTGTAAATTTTCCTCTTGGCACTGCTTTACTGTAGTCCATTAATTTTTGTATGTTTTGCTTTTGTTTTCATTTGTTGCAAGATATTCTCTAATCTCCCTTGTGGTTTCTTATTTGAAACATCAAGATTGTATTGTTTAATTTTCATATACTTGAATTTTCCAGTTTTCCTTTACTAATGATTTCTACTTTTATTTCATTGTAGCAGAAAGAATACTTTGTAAATTTTAATCTTTTAAAATTTATTAAGATTTGTTTTGTGGCCTGATATGTGGTCTACCATGGGGAATGTTTTATAGACACTTGAGAAAAATGTATATTCTGATATTGTCAGGTAGAAATTTTTGTAATGCCTGTTATGTCTAATTGCTACATACTATTATTCAAGTCCTTTATTTTCTTACTTGTCCTCTTTTTGGTTGCTCAACATATTTTTTTTTAATTTTAATAAGCTAAAGAAGACATCAAAATATTTTAGTTACTGTTCCAAATCAGGCCACATCTACTACATATGAAATAACCTTCTTCCATCAAATTATATATACTTGAACATTTGAAACATTTTTTTCAGGGTTGTCATATTTATTCATACAGGATATGCATCATCCAATATGAATTTATGTACTTCATAATTTGTTTTTATGTTCAGAATTTGTTTTTGCTTTCATTAAACCCATACCCACCATTTCATAACCCTGGAGAGATGGAAAGACAAAAATGTGATTCTCTTTCCAATGCTTAGCCTGTATTCTGGTAAAGGTTTTGGTGTGCCTCACTCCCATGAATGCATAAAATGCAGATGAAACACAACTTGGTGATTTCTACCAGCCCATAGGGCATCCCATGAGGTCTCAGGAAAGGGAATAACAGAGAAAGGACTCCTGAGTCAGTTTGAGGTCTCTATCCCCTGAAGATCAAATTGATGAGGCTGAAGGGTTCACAATAGAAATGACACACTAACCCCAAGTGCCCCAATCAAGACCTCAAAGAGAGGGAACCAATGCATGTCAGATATGCACAATAGGCCTATCCTTCAATGCCTTGTTTAAGCACTACCCAGAAGCAGCAATGTCTTCATGTCTGCCTGCTTTCTCTCAATGTCTTATCAAGGACTTGTTTGGTCCCAGGAAGGCCAGCTCTCACACTTCCACCCTGCAAAGAACACTGAATTTTGTTTAAAATATCATCATTTTTTGCAATGTAAAAACCATTTTACATGCACAACAGTCCCTATCTGTTCATGATTGACTTCCCCTTTCCCTATTAATGTCTGATAAAAGCTGGTTCTATGTATGCATTATTTGATTCTGATTGTAGGTCCATTCTGCCCTTATTAGATCTCATTCCTGAGAAGAAAAACTACATGCATGGCAGACCTACTATGAATATAAACTGGCTTAGGTTTTTGGTAGTTTATAATGGAAATAATAGTCTTTGAACACAGCACTTATCCAGTGAAAAATGCAGTGACTATGCTGGTTCACTATTTTTATAATATTCTACCAGGACAAGTACTACATGCTTTTATCTCACAAATAGAATTATTTATCTTATTTATTTAATTTTATTTTACTTACTTAATTTTAGCATCTTATGAGCTCAGACATAATTTTAATATTCAATTAGAATACTATTAGCCTAGAGTTGTGGTGTTACTCCTTTTTTATTATTCTCTATTAATCACTTAGCTATGTTTATTTTATAATTATCTGCTTCAAGTATTTTTTAGAAGTTTACTATTTAAAATAAAATGAATGGTGACTATTAGCTTCAGAATGATTATGTGATTGATATGGATATTGGACTTCTTGTGCATTAGAATCTCCACATTTTACCATGCCTTGTATTGTACTGAAAGAAAGATTCTAAGACATGTATAATCCCAGAGATTTTTTTGAAAACTCAGACCTAAAATTCCCTTACTACAATCAAAATCACCCCTCTTTCTGTTTAAAAAGCTTGAGGGGAGCAAAAAGGGGATGGATGTAATACAACAACAATAAAATTAAAAAAAAAAAAAGCTTAAAATAATTTATTTTGATTAATTTTAGAAGACTTGGAGAGAGTCTTGAAACTGGAGTTGGTCATTTCCTTTTTAAGGTCTCTGTCTTGGAAAATTACTGGGGTTTTTTGTTTTGTTTTGTTTTTTTCACTTTGCAAGGGTACAGGAGTCTAATTGAAAAACCTTTACACCTAGTGATGGAATACATTTAATTTACTTCTTAGAAGCATATCTTGGTCAAAGAAGGAATGCATATTGGAATCTTGGTGATTTGTGCATTATACACTGCGTCACTGAGAGAGAGTTCAGCCCCAGGACACTAATAAATAGTCCTAGATCCAGATAATTTGTATCTCTTTATTGTGGGAAAGAACAGCACCTAAGCAATACTTCAATTTAGAACATCTCCAAATTGAGTTCAGTTCATTTCAGTGCAATGTGTCAAGTAATTATCAGATGTACTAGTCTTTTTTTTTTTTTTTTTTTTTTTTTTTTGAGTCTCTGGGAGTATAACAAGGACAGAGCTCAGTATTTACTTTCATGAATTCCAGAAAAAAAAGAGAAAGGTTAATAAATAGCTTGAAAGAGCTAAAATTGAGGTGTACACGGGGTTCTAAGGGAGCACAGAAGAGGAAACTCTGGCCAACAGTGGGCAGAGGACAAGATAGGTTTTCCAAAGGACATGGCTTGAGCCAACCTTCAGAGCATTGAGTGGGGGAAATATGATGGAGGTCTAGGACCAGATATACATCAAAAAAACAAAAGTTTCAAGAAATTGGAGGGCTAGGGTTTCCACCATAACCCAGTGACATACCCAAGGTGTATATCTAGTAAGGTGCCCAGTAATGTTGGTGGAATTTAGCAAGTGATTGTGAAGGAAATGAAAAAGCACAAGAAGTATGAAGGAATCATGAAGGAGTGATTACTAATTTTCCTAGGTTTCTAAAGGTGCTCCAAATTCAGGCTACAGAGTAGTTGGAACTGGAGATTAGTGTAATTACCTGTTTTGCAGTGATTTTTTAAAAAGATTTTATTCATTATTCTCAGAGATAGGGGAAAGGAGAGAGGCAGAGAGGGAGGGAAACATCAATGTACAGTTGCCTTTCACCTGCCTCCAGCTACGGACCTGGCTGGTGACCTGGCTTACAACCTGTTATGTGCCCTGGCTGGGAATTAAACCAGCGACCTTTGGGTTCCCAGACAAGGACCTATTCACTGAGCCACCAGCCAGGGCCTGATTTTTAAAATAAAACAACCCTCCATTTTTTCAATGAAAGGAGGAGATATAAAATGGATTTGAAGCCAACTTAACTATTTAACTTTGGGAGGTAATATAGCTGAGTGTCTATTCATATTATGTAACTCACTTTACTCACACATACATATCAAATAATACCTAGATTGGGACAATTTACCTTTTTTCTTTGTCATCATTTTCTAGTCATTTGGACAGTTGCAGGAGCACTACCCTCTTCTTGAGCTGTTTAAGACCCAGCAGATTCTGAACAGGTCTTTGACTCTCACTAGACACCATGCCACTTGACACAGGTTCTTATTTGCTATTAGTGACCATAGCCACTTACTCTGTCGCTTTGAAAGGCTAACTTGTAAGAGCTAGAGGAGATGAAAAGTATATTTTCCTCTACCCTTCTAAATTCTTGACTGGAGTCCCCTTAACAATAGGTTAAAAATAGTAAAGTATTCAACTTTATTTAATATAAATTTAATATGACACACAGCCTTCATAAGGAAATGAAGACCCAAAGAAGTAGATAAAGCAGAGTGTTTTTACATGAGGTTTGCTGAAGATGAGAAAGATATGAGGAAATGTGACAGGACAAAAGGGGTCTGAGCTAAGTGTAGTAAACCTCGGGTGTGCGGGCACTTGACAAGGCCTGTTCATTCAGATTCCTCTGAGTCCTCTACCTTCAGAGGTAAAGATGCTTCTTTCCTCCAGGCAGAGGGAGACACATCTCACATCAGGGTCTTATGACCCACTTCAGGGAAACATCAGAAAATGCTTTCTGTACCAACTGTTTCTCATATTCTTTCAGCTTGAAATATTCACTATGCCAAGGTGTCATATTTTGGGGTCCTGAACCCTGTCAAAGCTAAAACTTAATTGTGAACTCAGACTTCCAGAAATAATTTCTAAGTTGAGTTAATTTTTTTAATAATTTTGTTAGTATTTCATTATAATCATCCCAAACTTGCAGTGATGTAGGTCATTTCCAGTAAATGTCTTTCCAAACATAATTTTGTAGCTCAAACAGTAACTGAGAGAGCACCTGAAGACATGACAACCAGCTACCAGGTAACTCTCTTTATTCTTAGGAGCAGGTGTGGTGAAGAACCTGGCCACCATCACATGTAGCACATATAAAACTAGTTGACCTGAGCAGGTGAAGGGTTTTTTCATTTTTAAAATAAGGTTATACTAGAAAGGTTGGTTGCATTGATAGCAATATCCCTGGATAGAGGGCCAGCCAGGAAGCTGTTTATTACTCACATGTGTCTGGGGATTCCCAAAATGCCAGACATCTTTTCATCTAAGACTCCTGGACCAGAGGACCCTTGACAGGTTTTATGGTCTATCCTTTCAGAAAGGAACATCTCCCACACCCAGAGGTTTATTTTTTTTAAATTCCACAATGTTCCTCAGGAATCCAGACAGTGAGGTTCTTTCCTTTTGGTTTTATTTTTTGAACAATGGAGATGCCTAGTATTTGTAAAAACTCTTAATGGTTTACAAAGATGTTTATAGCCACTCTCTCCTAGTCCTGGCCTCAGTCCTAGGAGGTAAGAGTGGAGCTGTCAGGGCAGCTTTGCTCAGAGAAATCACATCCAGAGACTGCTGTGGATTCAAGCCATGAGTTTAGTGGGGAGAGGAAAACAGGGAGTGGGGAAAATAGGGAGTAGCAAGGGAAGGGACTTTGAGAGAAGTCATCTTCAACTTGACATCACCGGGTTGGGGTTTTATCCTAGTGGCTATGTGCAGTTACACGGGTATACTTCAAAGGAAAATTAGTTCATTAACCACAATCCATTAACCAGAAAGAGCAAAGTAGGATTATCTATTGAGCCATCTGTTTTATTATCACCTCACCAGAGACCTCCGGACAAGCTAACTTCATTAATTCATTCCTAAGAGTTTTCTGGCTGGTTCCATTATCACATGCTAGCTAGGTCAGGTGTGTAAACATTGACTGTTATAATTTTTACTAAAGTGCAGATGCAATTAAAGTCCAAAGGTATGTGCTGCTTCTATGTTAGCTGCCCCCACATCCTGACAGAGCCTATTCACCTGTGATGAAATTCAAGAATAGTTCTTTCCTGTGTCTTACATTGTGTGGCAGAAGTGGGGTGGAGGAGGAGCAGTATGCAGGGGAAGGGCACTGGCTGGTTCACAGCAGTGACAGAGGCTGCAAAAAGGCAATGGAGAGCTATGTCCTCAGGAGGCAGTGAGATATGAACAGCAATATAGGAGCCAGAAGCCTGTGAGCTGGGCCCCTGGGTATAAATGCATAAGCAGGAGCCGTCTAGATGAGCTGGAAGAAGGGGACACAGAGACCCAAGCAAGAGAGGGGAAGGGGCTTGGAGAGTGATACAGAAAGTGAGAGAGAACCAGAGAATTTGAATAGGGTAGGTTTTGGAAGTACTTGGTACCTCATTCATCCTGTAGGGCAAGAGGAAACCCTGAAGTGCTATCAGCTGCGGAGAACCTATTCAGATGTGCTCTGCAGCCAATTCAAGTTAACAACAAAGTGAAGAGGCAATAGGAGCTAGGATATGGAGACCAGAATGCCAGGTAGGAAGCTATGCCAGGTGGAGTCCTAATCACAGGACAGATGGAATGCAGAGGAGTCAAATTGCTCAAAGGTCTGCAGGGCCAAAGGAGAATCCGTTGCCACCCCACCCCTATCCCCCACCTTCTGATTCTAAATCCTGGAACGTGTCAGCTTGGATCCTGCTGCTGCTCCTGGAAAAAGAGCAGCTAATTATTGTCACAAGCATATGTTCATAATATAGTCTTTCCTATAAGTCAGCTGGACAGCTGCTCTGCTAGAGGCCTGCTGAGCAGCCCAGCACCAAGGAATAGAAAAGAGTCACACACAGTAACTATGCTACTCACTCAGCTTTTATAGAATGCAGATTCACTCAAAGTAGAACATCAACATGCATTAATATCCTACCCACACTCTAACAATATAAGAGAATTATAACACACACACACACACAGCAATTAATGAGGGATAACGAACCCAAGTCCCAGAGTCTCACTCAGTCTGCAAGTCCAAGAGACAGCACAATGGGCAGAGGAGTTGTTAGCATCTTGCAAGGAAGGATCTCTGGGGCTGGGTGGACAGCAGGGCAGGTGAAGTCCTCAGTCCAGAAGGGCAGGGCCTCCAGTGGCCAATGCCAAGGGAGATCAGTGTAGCGTGGAGCAGCACTCTCGTGTGTGGAGTGCAGCTGGTTCAGCGGTAGTCTGGAGCCCACCTCAGTTATACCTTGAACATGGCATACTCCACCCTTCTGGGTCTTTTCAACAAATGTCTTGGTACCCTTGATGCCAAGTTTGGAATTTGTTCAGGAACCTATTGGTGGTATATGGCTATTCTGTTTGATATCCCTGCTGGCAAAAGTTGAATTGCCTCAGTTTATCTACGGGTGGTCCTGCTCTGCAGACATGGCTATTCTGATCATATGTGCAGATATCTTAAATGTGTCTCCTTGCCAGATGTGTCTAGAGTGACTTAGGTAGTTTTCCTCTTGAAGCAAAATGCATAGCTGACTGAAAGCCATTTTAATTGGCATGAGTGACTCCACTTTGTTTTATATACTTTATGCTATCTTGATTGGACCAAAGCCATTTTATTGGTCCTGCTCTCCCCAGTTACTCTCCTCTGCAAGGCAATCTTCATTATATTATCAGAGACTCTCATAGCCTTTCTTCTCTGGGAAACACTCATCTTCCTTTTCTCAAAAGCACAGAGAAAGTCATGTAGAAGGAGTATGCCAAGTGACCCCCTAAAGAGGAGAGGGGAAAGGTCCCAAAAGAAGGCAAAGAGAGTGAGGCAAAGGGTGGCTGAGAAGGCTAAACTTGGCTCTGTGGCTTTGGGCCATCTGTAAGCCTTTGGGCTCCTTCTTGCAGGGTGAGCTTTATCTGAGCCAGTCCAACCATAAGAATAGATAATGCTACAAATCCGTGTCCTCAGGAAATTGAATCATTTTTTGTAAATCACCTAGAAAGGCATTGCAGGGCTTGAAAGCACAATTTATTGCTGGATTATTAAATGGTCCCAGCAGCAAGCTACATTCTTTTTACTGACTGAGTAAAAATGAGGCAATGCAAAGGGCAAGAACTGAAAACAGGTGGAAGCTGGGGCTTCCAACCCTCACCCACCAAAAAAGCCTCTTCCTGTTCTCCTTGAACCCACAGGCCAGGCAAACAATTAGGCATTCAAGATCCTTATAGAAAGCTACATCTTGTAAAAAGCAATAATTTTTAAAAATTATTTTATTTTTAAGAAATGTATTTTTGAGTTATTTCTTTTAGTATATTTTATTATGCTGTTACAGTTGTATCATTTTTTTCTATTGCCCTCCTCTGCCCAGTATCTCCCTTCCCTTTAGCAATCCCCCCTTAGTTCATGCCTATAGGTTGTGCACCTAAGTTTTGGCTTCTCCCCTTCCTATACTATTCTTAACATCCCCCTGACTATTTTGTTCCTACCAATTATGCTTCTTAATCCCTGCAACATTTCCCCCATTTCCATTTCCCCTTCCCAGTTTACAACCTTCCAAATGATTCCCATATCTATGACTGTTCCTGTTCTGGTTGTTTGCTTAGTTTGTTTTTGTTTTTGTTTTTTAGATTCAGTTGTTGATAGCTGTGATTTTGTTGTCATGTTCATGTTCATATTTTTTTACATTCTTCTTTTTCTTATATAAGTCCTTTAAACATTTCCTATAATGAAGGCTTAGTAATGATGACTCCTTTAGCTTTACCTTGTTTGGGAAGTACTTTATCTGTTCTTCCACTCTAAATGATAGCTTTTCTGGATAGTGACCTTGATTGTAGTAGGTCTTTGCATTTCATCACTTTGAATGCTTCTTGCCAGCCCCTTCTTGCCTGCAAAGTTTCTTTTGAGAAATCAGCTGCCAGTCCTATGTAGGTAACTACTTGCTTCTCCCTTGTTGCTTTTAAGATTCTCTCTTTATCTTTAACCTTGGCATTTTAATTTTTTTCTTAAATATATTTTATTTATTTTGCTATTACAGTTGTCCCAATTTTACCCCTTTTGCCCCCTCCACCCAGTACCCCACTTCCTCCAGCAATGCCCCCCTTAGTTCATCTCCATGTGTCATGCATATAAGTTCTTTGGCTTCTCCGATGAAATGAAAACTTTGCATTAATATGATTTGAGAAGCTGACAGAAGGCAGTAATTAAATGGTGAATTGTCTGGATGTGAAGGGAAAAGACAAAGTACACATTGGTGGTTACAGAATAGACTGGGAGATGTTAAGAAGAATAAAGGAAATGGGATAACCTTGGCATTTTAATTATGATGTGTCTTGGTGTGGTCCTCTTTGGGTCCAAATTGCTTGGGACTTCCTGTGCTTCCTGGATTTGTATGTCTATTTCCTTTGCCAAATTAAGAAGTTTTCTTTCATGATTTTTTCAAATAAATCTTCAATTTCTTGCTCTTCCTCTTCTCCTTCTGGCAACCCTATGATTCGGATGTTGGCATGTTTAAAGCTGTCCCAGAGGTTCCTATCCCTCTCCTCATTTATTTATTTATTTTGCATTCTTGTTTCTTCTTTCTGTTCTAGTTGAATGTTTATTTCTTCTCTCTTGTTCCAAATCATTGATTTGAATCCCAACTTCCTTCTCTTTATTGTTGATTCACATTTTTCTTTATTGCACTTCGTGTAAACTTTATGTCTTTCTTTATTTTTTATTTTTTGCTGTAGCCTGAGTTCTCTGAGTAACCTTATCATCAGTATTTTGAACTCTGCATCTGATAGATTGGCTATCTCCATTTCATTTAGTCCTTTTTCTAGGGTTTTGGTCTATTCTTCCATTTGGGCCATATTTATTTGCCTCCTCAATTTGAAAGCTTTCCTGTGTTTGTTTTTGTGTATTAGTAGAGTTGTTTTCAGTCCCTGTCTTACTAGTGTAGCCTATGTAGCAAAGGCACCTGTAAGTTGTGAGTGTTGAAGCCTTTGGTAATTATTAGGGTGGGAACTACCCACTTCACTGCTTTGTGGCTCTGTGTGTGGTGGGGGGCTTAGAGAGGGGACAGTGCCACTTCCTGGCTTCTGGAAACTGACCCAGCACTTGCCCCATTTCCAGTCACTTCGCCCACTTTTTTATATGTAACTAGCTCTGGTCTTTGTGTACATGCAGGCCCTTAAGCAGTGAAAATCCAGCAGTTTCTGCTGCTGCCCCAATCCCCACTGGTTTTGATAGCTAGGGGTAATAGGGATTTATCTTCCCCAAGCTGTGTTTCTGGGCTATGTGGTCTGGCCTGGGGCAGGGTTCACTCACTCCCAGGGTATCTCTCCCAATTTTTATTCACCACACGTGAATGTGGCACTGTCTGCTCTGCCTCCTTCTCTACCCATCTCCGTGACTCCGCCCCTCCTATACGCCTGGCTGAATGTGGCCTCTTTAAATCCTTGGTTTTCAGACTTCCATACAGTTCAATTTCTGACAGTTCTGGTTGTTATTTGTTTTTGAGATCTGGTTGTAATTCTTTCTATGGGTGCATGAGGAGGCAAAGCATGTCTACATGCACCTTGCCTCCATCTTGATCAAAAGTCAAAAGCAAGATATTTTTAAAGGGCATCCATTTCTGCCAGAAAGTTTTTGAAGAATAAAGTCAGAAAAAATAAGCAATAGAAGAAGATAAATGAAATGCCCATTTCCCTTCCCAAGGACCTCAACATGGTATGAGGGCAACCATTCCCTTTCCCTAGCTGTCTTTATTCAACCAGCCCCCTTTCCTTCCCTGGGCCACTAGATGGGGCCAGTGTTGGCCTAGAGGTCTGGAGCCTGGAGGTTCTGGGATTTGAGGTCATGTGTGCTATAGGCTGAGCCACACCCACCTTTATGAATCCTCCTTTCTTGTATACAATTCAGGAAAATTCTATGAACTAATACATCCCTGTCACCCTGGATTTCTCACTATCAGGCCACCAAAACCTGTACCTGCCTCATGCTTCTTTGAAAACCCTGAAACCATTCCTCCACATCCCCCCTCCCCTCAATGGAGTAGCCGCTTTTTTACCAGACTCTAATCCAAATAAAATGAAGTAGATAGTCCATCTATGTAAATAGCATGAACTAGTTTTTCCTCCTATTTTAAAGTGAGTTTTAGAAATAGTATCCTGTCAAAAATAATTTCTTTAATGACCGTAAAGAGAATTTCATTAATATCTGTACCTCTTATTCAATTCTTTCTCTGCCCCTTAGTCTATTAAAGTCAACCTCCTCTAGTAAAACTTCTCTTAAATCCAGGCATAAAAGTGCCAGGGCAGGAGAGCAAAGGGGGACAACATAAGAAGAAAGCTAGGGTTTGGAATGACTAATAATTATATAGAAAGTTTTCTCCTCCAAAAATACACTTAACCTTAGCCAAAAGGCCAAGAAGTGATACAAAATACTTTAGTGGACACTATTTCATTAATTCTCCCTCAAACTTGTGACAAATATGTAAAGTCAAGTTTCTTGCCCAGAGTCATACACCTGGTAGGTATGAAGTTGTGCCTCCTCACTGCTGTGTCTCCTTGGTGCATTACAAAGCCTCCCACCTCTTCCTGGAAAACCACCAGCTCCGCCCCACCTGCCATCAGCCTGCCACCTCAGGGTTCACATGCCTTGCCCTGAGACTACCGTAGGTGCCATCACCTCCATGATGAGACTCAAATCCAAGTCCTGTTCTGGTATGTTTCATATCCTATCTTCTAGCCAGCTTTTTGCTCCTTGACACTCCAGCCTCACCCACACCTGCAAGCTTTGGCACTTGCCATCTTCTCCTGGGCTGCCCTACCCCAGCCTCAGACAGAACCTTAGCACAAGGCCTCTTTCTCTCTCCTCCACTTTCTCTCTCCCCTACACTCTGCTAACCAGGTTGGAAATCTACGTGCTACAAATAGATGTCTATCTCCCACACTGATTTCCAGTTCCTCTAGGGAACTGTATTGGTGTCCTTGGCACCAGGCACTTAATAGGGGTTCAGGAAATGTTTGTAAAAGGAAGGAACTGAGAGAGAAACAGAGGGAAGGAGGAAAGAGGGCTAGGACTTGAGTTTGAGTCTTCAGGATACAAACCCCTGATTGTCAGAAGATAGCAGCACCAACCACACACCTGCACAAATGACCAAGGCTTTGCTTTCCCTCTATGGTGTCTTTTTTGGAAATACTCCCATCATGGGTATTCTTTCTGTCTTCCTCTCTCCAGGACAGGCACAGCCCCATCTAAGCAGATTCTCAACTCTTCTACCAGAAAGGAGCTTGGCTGTCAGTGTCCATCAGCACAAATATTTATGCTACTTAGTGTCACCATGAACATCACATGGCAGCACCACCCTGCAGACCCTTGATTCTGCCTCTACCGCATGCCACCCATCCTATATTCCAAACACTCCTCACTCACTTTCGTTTTATTTACCTTAGCCACCCTGGGTCCCCATTTCCCATCTTCTGGGCTCACTTCCAAGTCCTCTAAGCATGAATAATTCTGAATGTGGGGGACCAGAAGTAGTTCTCATTTGAGTTAACAAATGAGATTATTAACCCTGGTGACCCAGACTCTGTTACACTCTCATAGATGCCCTAAACTTACAGATCTCACTAAATAGGCCACTAACTGTCAATACCAGTGATGCTTGCTAGCAGATACTATGTGATTTGTGGGCCATCAAATTTACATGCACAGCAGACAGCCTAGGTACCTTGGGAACATAAGAAATGAGAAACAACTAAAGATTCTGTCTCAGATGCTCTGCTGGTATGATTGGGAGCCAAGTGAGGTGCAGGAGATGGCCTGGGACAGAACAAAGCCTGAAGGAGACCAGCCTGCATTCATGAGCCCTCCTTCCCTTCACTTTGCAAATGCTGACCTGCTTTCCTTGAAATGACCAAAAGATTTTGAGGTGTAACATTTGTGTTCCTTATTAGAAAACTTTAGATGTATAAAGTCAACTTTCTTTTCTTTATTCTTTTCTTTCTGTCCATACTTCATCCTGTGTATAGGATACACTGACACAGGAAAGTTCCTCTAGTTTTGTTTGTTCATTTGGTTGGTAGGTCACAGAGCCTCTGGGCTTTAATTCAGACAGCCATCACACTATAACAGCCTAACAAAGTGTTCCCAGTTACCAGCTTTCATCATTGGACTAAAATGCTTCAATGTGTTTAGGGAAAAGTGTAAGGACTTAAAGTCAGAAAAATGTGGGTATAAATCCCGCCTCTGTTACTTGTTAGAAATGTGTACACAGGTTAGCTGAGGGTCAAGGAAACTAATGCCCCTGGGTCAAATTCAGCCCCCTTCCTAGTTTTTTTACCAATTTAAGTATTTTCCATGACTGCTTTCCTGCTAAAACAGCAAAACTGAAGCTCATGGCAGAGACCCTTACAGTCCCCAAAGCCTGAACTATGTACTATCTGGCCCTTCACAGAAAAAGCTTGCCATCACTTGGGTAAGATTATTTCACCTTTCAAACCCTCATTTTCCTCATCCATCAAATGGGCAAAAGTTTTACATCAAAGAAGTGATGCTGTGAGAAGTAAATGAGATGGGAAGTGTAAAAACTTCAGTCACGTAGAAATGTTTGATAAATGTTGGGCCTTGTCCCTCTTTGACAGGCCAGAGAAAGACACAACTTCTGTCTGCTTATCTCCATCTTTGTTTCCCTCCTATTCACTTCATTTTGGCCCACTACTCCACCTACCATTCAAAGGAGGAAACTTTTTAGAAAAAGTAGTGTGATGCTAAAAAACAAACAAACAAAAAATGGTATAAAAAACAAATTTACTCTAAGCCCTGGCTGGTGTGGCTCACTGAATTGGTGCCAGCCTGTGAACCCAAGAGTCGCTGGTTCGATTCTCATTCAGAGCACATAACCAGGTTGCAAGCTGGAGGCAGCTGGAGGCAGGTGAAAGGCAACCGTACATTGATGTTTCTCTCTCTTTCTCCCTCCCTTCCTGCCCTTCTTTGTGAAAATAATGAATAAACTCTTTTTTTAATAAATAAATAATAATTAAAATAAATAAACTTACTCTAAAGGAAAATTTAATTCTTTTGAGATCTCCAGTTACTTACCATATGTCTTGTGAATAGTAATTTCTATCATTATTTTATTTTCATTATAAATTTAGTTATGTCATTTGTAATAGTTTACAAAGAATGGTGACTTTTTGTCTTTTTCTACATACGTATTTTTCTAGAAAAAAAATATTAGATGTTTGTCTTTATGGATAATTTTAATAAAGATCTAAAAATAAATTTTTTCCTAAAGCAACATTCATTTAGTCATGTAATTCCAAAATATTTAATTTAGAAGTCTGGCATTTCAGTAATTACCCATCTTGATTGACATGGACTGATACACATGGTACTGTCAGGATGCACAAGGGCAATAGCCAAAAACAAAAAATAAATTCATGATTCTTAAACAATTGCAAAACCAAAAAAAATAACTTTCGGAAAGAAAATAATTTTCCACATTTGTTAAAGAGTAGTGACACTTTGCTTCTCCCAACAACTTTCTTCAATTACTTTCATATTAACACCTTTTTTACAAGTTCAATTCAATGTTTTCCTTATCAACATCTTCGCAGCCTTACAATTTGCCTTGCAAAGAAGCTGAAATCCTAAGAATGGTTTACAAAAAGAATGCCTCTCCCTGCCCAAACTAAATGTGTTAAAGTATTTAAATATTTTTAGTCAGAACTATTACAAGGTTTAACACGCAGATAAAATGGTTTCAATGTAAGAAGTTTTAGAACATCCTAGACCCAGTGGAGCTTGTCTTACTTTCCTTACATTCACCACACTCAGCAAAGATGTGAGTGTAGAAGGCTTTCCTTTCTTCTTTTTTTTTTTTTTTTTTTGTCAACTATTCCATTCTTTCAACTAGGTGAATTCAATATGAGGCCAGCCAAGTGGAGTTACTGCTTTTACATCTATAGCTAAGAGACAAGCTCTAAACATGCTGAAAAAAAAAAAAAAGAAAACAATATTAATTTTATGATCTGATACTCTTAGATCGTGTAATCAACTCAAATTGGGCAGTATTTTTCTTTAGGTGAAAGTCCAAAACAAAAACAAATACAAAAACAAAAAAAGCTAGGAAGGTTGGTTTTGTTCAGAAAATATGAAGAAGTGAAGAGAATGGCTTTACTCGAAGTTTCTTGTGCTTCTAATCCACTCTGCGAAAATAATCTGAAAGGGGACCCTTTGTCCTGGGAACAATATGGTCATTCTGAGCCTGAAGGAGCAGGTATGATGGATGTCTCTGGGAGGTCAGATGCTGAAGAGATGGTGCTATTGCAACATCCCACCATGTTGTTATCTCCTCAGTTTAGATTATGGGAGACTCAAGAACTCACCTCCCTAATTGTTGTTACAGGTAACCATAATAGTCTGCTATTATGATGCATAGAATTGTGAATCTATGCAATCTGATGCCTGCCCTTCTTGCTAATCACATGAGTTTGGGCAAGTTAGTTCATTTTTGTTTGGATCTCTGTTTCCCTGAGTGCAAAACAGTACTTGCCTGCAAGTGTTACCATGAAATTTAAATTGGACAGAGGATGTAGGTACTTAGCATATCATTGCACAAAACAAGGGCTCAACAAATGCTTGTTCCTTCTTTTGTCCATAATTTTCAATTTCAAATTCACTAATAAAACCATAAAGAATTTCCCCCTTTTCTTGAATTTATGAAGGGAGACCCCAAAATTGGAATTATCTCCTGGAGGGTGGATTCCTTGTGGTAAAGGCTTCCTTCACTAGTTGAGTATTCTAGGAACCCGTTTGCAATAGTGTTCCAGCTGGTGTTGTGAGAGGCTGCATTCGGCTTCAGTGAAAATTTTTGAAGGCTCTTTCAGCACACTTGCCCATTTCATGATGGGTGATTTATGAGTGCACCTGCCCAACCCTGCACCAAGTGTTCAGCGGTTTTTTGACCAAAAATGACATTACCACCCCCCACCATTGCACTCTCCCTATTCACCTGATCTCACCCTGAGTGACTTTTTTGTTTGTTTTCCTGGATGAAAAAAAAGTCCTCAAAGGTAAATGTTTTTACTGATGTGGAAGAGATGAAACAAAAAACAGCAGAAGCACTGAAAGGTATCAAAATTGATTATTTCAAAATTGTTTTGAGCAGTTGAAAATTTGTCTCCATAGGTGTATTGCATCAAATGGAGAGTACCCCTGAAGGTGACTAAAGTTTAAACACCTAAGAATAAATACACACCTTTTTATCAGTAAATTCTGGGTTTTTAGATACCCCTCATATTGGGGTGACACTGGTAAATAAAATTATACAGGTTTCAGCTGCATAGTTCTACAACATATCTTCTGTACACTGGGGTGTGTTCATCACCCCAAGTCAAATCCCTGTTCATCACTGTTTATCCATCCTATACCCTCATTCAACTCCCTCCATCTCTTACCCCCTGGCAGTCACCAAACTGTTGTCAGTATCTATGAGTTTTTTCTTTTTTTTCTCTTGTTTGCTCAATCCCTTCACCCTCATCTTTCCCAGCCCCCACCCCCATAGCTGCCTGACTGCATTCTATGAGTCTGTCACTATTTTGCATGTTAGTTCATTTTGTTCATTAGATTCCACATATAAGTAAAATCATATGGTACTTGTCTTTCTCTCACTGGCTTATCTCAGTGATAAGCATGGATGGCTTAGCATAATGTTCTTCAGGCCCATCCATGCTGTCACAAAGAGTGAGATTTCCTTCTTTTTATGGCTAAGTACTAGTCCATTTTGTAAATGTACCCACTCATCTACTGATGCACACTTGGGCTGCTTCCAGATCTTGGCTATTGTAAAGAATGCTGCAATGAACATAAGGATGCACATATTCTTTTGAATTAGTGTTTTGGGATTCTTCAGATAAAGCCCCAGAAGTAGAATCACTGGTAAAGTATCAGCTCTTGAATAGGCTCAGCAGCAGGGCTTTTCTGATGATGTTTTACTCTTGGTCTTTTAAAGTACAAACAGCATTTGACCAAATTCAAATGCTTTTGGCAGTTTATTAAAAGAAGAAACACTAAAAAAAGAAATGTGCTATACAATTTGATTAATCTCTTTTGTTTTGCTTTATAAATGCTTAAGAACTTCCTTTGAACATTGTTCCTACCTCATTAGCTAGTCAAGGCCCTGTGAGGGTCAACCTATCCCACATAATGTTTTTTGGAAAAAAGACATAAAAATTAAAAAGGATGTACATCTTGGCCTTGACTATTGAGAGGAAAAGAAAAAGAATTGAGAATTAAGTATTCCTGACATAGGTATGTTAGAAGAATGCTATAAAAGCCTGAAATATTAAAAATAAAAGTACTGGCTAATAGTTAGATACTTCTCCTGATATTCTTTGCTATTCACTTTTTATGGAAATTAATCCAGCAAACCCTCAAAAGTGCATGTGGGAGAGGGTGGTTTAAGTGGTGTTTTTCTAGATAAATTCTAGGAGGTGACATTTACATAGTCAAAAATATGAAGTTCTGTAATTGTGAAATACCTATATGCTTTGTTTAGCATGTCTTCCATGAAGGTACCAATCAATATAATACTCCATCTATGAATATTTTAAATATTGAAATAAAGAATAAATGTGAAAAAAGAAATCAATATTATGTTGTCATCTAAAATTCAGTGGCTTGTTTGTTTTTTATTTAGGGACTATAACTTTAGAGGGAAAATGATCACGTTTGTGATGAACAGACTGCATATGTTAGGAGTGGTCATATCATAATCTTGCCTCCATGGCTGAAAAGGATTATGTTGTAAATCACCCACTCTCAAATTATTGGTGAGAATATACTTTAAATTTCCTCCAAAAATGTTGAAATTGACAGACAAGACAGAGAACCATGGTGAAAGGAAGGGAAGTTGAGATGTTTGCAAGCAAGATGATGATCAGATAGGGAGACTATGAGCTTTAGCAACTGGTTGACAAGTGTACTCCTTTCAGAAATTGATACACAAGCAAAGTGACAGATGTCTGGGGCACAAGTTCAGGCAAAGAATGAGGAGATATGTCCATCGGTACCCGCAGAAGTAGATGACTACAGTGGGTGTGCAAAGGTATGCTGTCAAGAATAGGCAAGCACAGGGTGTCGTGGCACTTTCAACAAGGTTACTGGATTTAGACTAGGGGTAGGACCAGCTTCCCAAAAGAAACTAAGAATGCTTCACCAAAAACTAAAGGATAAGGATGAAGAGGGATTAACTGCAAAGAGGTGACTTTTCAAGGGAGAGCACAGCATCCACTGTCTTTGGGAAGAAAACATGGCCTTATTTGGCATATGAAGAATGGAGAGATGATAATATGGCTGGAGCACAGGGAGGCAAGACAGGATGAGCCAGAGGTGCTCAGGTAGCCCAGAGAGTAACCAGGCTACCTAAGATGTGCCGACGTAACAGCCGTTAGCGAATCAGCTTTCAACACAGCTCTTTTCTGTCTGTCAGTACAGAGAAAGGAGTATTCGGGTAAGGGTAGATGCAGGAAGACTCCAAGTCTCCGTTAGAGGTCCCCCTGCTGGTCAAAAGTTATGCTTCCCTGTGATGGAATTTAGAACTCAGGAAGAAGCTTCAGTTCATTCTGCATGAAGGTTGTATTTATTGTATTATTCTATCTGCTTTTGTATGTGTCTGAAATTTTACATGACGACAATTTTTTAAGTTATAAAGAAGAGCTTTAGCGGGGAGAAGGAGAAGAGGCAAAGAAGGGGAGCAGTTTAGTCAAGGAACTAGTATGGAAGAACTATGGGCATGGATGGATAAGTGGGATTGACTTTGGTGGGGAGTGGGTGGGTGGGGAAGGGGACAGAGGAGAGTAAAAAGGAGATGGATGTAATAGAACAACAATAAAATTAAATTAAAAAAAAAAAAAAAGAAGAAGAGCTTTTTCTCACCAGCTGCAATTTAAGTTGTGGACACAGGCCAGTGACCAGGTGTTTTCCTGAGATTGTAACCTCTGGCTGGCCTGTTACAGGGAAGGGTTATGCATTTCAGCAGAAGGAAAGAAGTGGGCTGATTTTGTTTGTCAAAGGGTCAAAAAAATTAGGTTCAATTCCCTTAACTTCATACAGCTAGAGAAGTAGGCTATAAGTCCTATAAGGTATTCTCTGGGGATTTCCAGGAATTTTTATTCACACCAAGACCACATGCAATACAAAATAAATAAAAATTTTATTACACAGTGTTTTGGTATTTGTGGTTCAAATTGAAATTGCAAAGATGTAGAATAGGAGGGCAGTGAAGAATTGTATAAATTGTTTAAATTTCTCATTCTCTTTGTGGTTCTGAGTCTATAATTTTAAATTTCCTTCCTTCCTTCCTTTTTTTCTTTAAGTACCAATTCTTAATATATACCAGGCACTGTGCAAGGCACTAGAGGATGTAAAAATAAACAAAGCAAGTATTTATTCTTACCTAAAGGTCCATTACAGTGAGAAACACAATAATTATACAAGCACAAGGTGAAACATAATGATTAACTCGGATAAGTGCTCTGAACAAAGAGGGACACTTGAAAGAAAAACAAGTTTGTGGAGAGAACTGATTTATATTCAAAGGCCAGAAATAGCCACCCCCTAGTCTACAGGTTTCAAAATCAAAAAGGACTCAGATTATAATATTTCCAATGGTCTAATATCCCCCATTAACCCCTTACACATTATTTCCTCTTGGAAATTGAGATGCTAAATGTTTTCCCACTACCCCTATCAACCATACTCTAAGCTATTGCTATGATCCTAAATAAGATATAAAGAATTCCCTTATTGGCATATTTTAAATTTTTTGTATTAACTCTTCAAAATCCAGTATATACTTTAAATATGTGTAAAAATATATATGGGTGTAAATGTATTTTTGCATGTGTTTGGTAATATTGCAATTCATATTACTTAAAAGAGTAATTCTTTAAACAAATGAATTAATATAGGCATTTTGAAATAATGAAAAGAAAACTTTGTATTAATATGATCTGAGAAGCTGACAGAAGGCAGTAATTAAATAGTGAATTGTCTGAATGTGAAAGGGGGGGGGGAGTACACATTGGTGGTTACAGAATAGACAGGGGGATGTTAAGAAGAACAAAGGAAATAGAGAAGCCAAAGAACTTATGTGCATGACTCATGGACATGAACTAAGGGAGGCATTGCTGGAGGGAATGGGGTACTGGGTGGAGGGGGGGGGATTGGGACAACTGTAATAGCAAAATAAATAAAATATATTTTAAAAAAAGAATTCCCTGTATCTATCATTAGACCACATTTAGATCCAAATTAGAGGGAGATTATAGGGGAAAAAGTTACTTGTTATGAGACATAGAAGTGAGCAATGATGAGCCCTTTTAACAGGAGCTGTGGGAACCCTAGAAAGCAAATCGGACTTGGAGTAAAGCCACAGGATTCAGAGCAGAGGGAGGAGAAGAGTATCAGTGCTAATAGGCCATTGACATTTAAAGTAACTTCCTTCCTTATTTTGAGTTTATATGAGTTTTAGGAATAGTTGTGAGGTGGAGTCACACAATACCAAATGTCATTTTATTAACACAAGTATTTTAAAAAATAATTTAGTTCCATTTTATGTTCAATAATAGCAGGAAATGGGGGGAAAGGCAGAGTGAATGGTAAAGCTGACACAAAGCAGGGAAGGAAGGAAGAACAACAAATGGGGGAAAAAAGAAAAGGAAGAAGAGGATATTGAGAGAAAGATGCTAATGGGAAAAGACATCCAAAAGAAACACAGAGAAAAGGGAAAAGAAATTCAAAATTTGCTGGTCACTTAAACTCATGCTATCAGTTTTTGTCCATTCTCTTTGAAATACTAGTTAGGTGACTAACTAGTATTGGAGTTGTAACAATAACTCTGAAAATTTTTTATTTAAAATGGACAAATATCTTAGTCTTTCTCTGAGAAACTCGTCTCTGAGCTACTAAGCAGTGTTTATAACAAATCATATGCACACATACAAGAAGCCGAAACCCCTCCTAGTTTAGAAATTTTAAAATTTTTAAAAATTGTATAATATTTCCAAAGGTGTTATAGCCCTTATTATTTTTATCTGAATACAAGGTATATCCTGAAAGTATCTAGGCAATGTCAGTATAATTAAAACAGTTGTCCCAATAGTTTCAGTTTCAGGACAGACCTTATATATACATATATAAAATAGTTCAAAATGATAGGATAAACTGTCATAAAAACTTTATGGTCATTGAATTGGTTTATTCAAAGTCAGGTCAATTGTTTGAGCTGCAGTTCAGTGAGAAACCAAAAACACCTAGGACAATAGGACTTGATTCAGTTCCCAGAAGTTTTCTGGGAAGAAAAACTTTTCTTCTATGCACTGAGATTCCGTACTTAAAGGCATGCAAATAACACTGATAAATTTACATATAATTATGTAAATTATCTATGTAATAACATATGTACTGCACAAAGGAAAGAAACATGACTCAAGAAAGTGGTTAGAATTTGGGGACTATAGACCCTCTTAATAGAGGATGAAGAGGAGCACTCACAAGAGAACAACTACATAAAGTTTAGAAGTATGGGAGTAAGGCACTTATGGACAAGCAAATGGCTTTTAGGGAAGATAAAGGACTTTTAGGAAAATAGATAGGAGGTGTGATCGTTTTGTGACTATGTCTGCATGTGGTACCTACTTCTCTCAGAAAAGATTAGCGTTGCTCAGACGGAGAGAATTTGTGACAATTAAGTTTTGGAGGGAGGCTCTGCTTCTTTTCTGTATTGTTTTGTTTTTTGTTTTTTGTTTGTTTGTTTGTTTTTTAATTTCTGTAAAGCAGACAAGAAATTTCAAGAACTCAAACTCTTTCTGCTGAAAATGATTTTTATGCCACAGTGGTTTATCTTTGGACCCCTTCAGATGCAATGCACCAAAGTGCACACATTGTGAACCCTTGGATTAGAGTGGCTTTGCAAAATGATATTTTGGTCAAGCTGCTCATAAAACCATCTTCTTAGAACTATGGCAGCCTAGCTGGGAATTTATGTTCCCTCTTTTTCTGAGAAAGCTATTACACTAACAGCAGGGAACCTAAAGGAAGAAGAGTTGTCTTCTTTCAATAAGAAAGAAATTGTCATCTAGAGCCAGGTAGGTTCCAAATGTTGAAGCACGTGTACATCAAGCACACATAGACTGTAGGCTTGTGAGATCTCAGGTAAATAGTCAGATACAGTCGGTGGTGGGAATGGGCATTTGCTGAGTCGAAGGAAAGGGTTCAAGGTATGGGTTGCAGGGAATCTCTCAAACAGAGGCTGAGGTGGAAAGGGGGGCACCAGCCAACATCTTGAGGGTAAGCAGATAAAAAATGAGGAAATAAGAAACAAAAAAATGGGAGGAAAACAGAAAAGAGACAAGTCTGAAAAAAAGGAGAAGAGATAGACCTAGTGAAGGGTGTTTTGGGGGATGAAAAGAGGCTTGTCGCAGACGTATAAGCATCAGGAAGGCGCTCTGGGAGAGAAAGAACTGGTATATTCAGGGAGGAGGCAGCTGACAGAAAGACTCCTTTCTCCAGGAACCAGAGATTGCTTTGGAATGGGGTGGGGATCACCAAAGCAGCTAAATCATGTAGCTTCTTCTTCTTCTTTTTTTTTTTAAAAAAAAAGATTTTATTTATTATTTCCAGAAAGAGGGGAAAGGGAGAGAGGCAGAGAGGGAGAGAGACATCAATGTATGGTTGCCTTTCACCTGCCTCTAGCTACAGACCTGACTGGAGACCTGGCTTGCAACCTGGTTATGTTGCCCTGGCTGGGAATCAAACCAGCGACCTTTGGGTTCGCAGGCTGGCATCTTATCCACTGAGCCACCAGCCAGGGCAATCATGTAACTTCTTAAAGTAAGACTCAGTTTCTTTTCCTTTTTTTTTTTTTTTTTAACTAGTTGTCTTTATTTCCTTTCACTTAGGATTTCTCAAAGCCTTAATTTGCTCAAAGTTATTTTGAATTCCAAAAGATGAAAACTTATACCATTTCACATACTTATTTGACAACAGAATTTCTTTCTCTTTTACCTTCTCAATGAGGTGATTCAAGGAAAAATATTTTAGGAACTCTTGGGTTAAAATTACCTTACAAAATATTAGAAGGCAATTTTTTGCCATTATTTTTAAATCAGTTTATCTGTTCTGGATATTATTTGACTTGAAATAATTTCCATTCAGTTAATAAGTTTATTAATAATTTAAGACTGGCAAAGAAGGGGAGCAGTTTAGACAAGAACCTAGTATGGAAGAACCATGGGCATGGACAACATGTAGGATTGACTTTGTTGGGGAGTGGGTGGGTGGGGAAGAGGGGAGCAAAAAGGGGATGGATGTAATACAACAACAATAAAATTAAATTTAAAAAATAATAATAATTTAAGACTTATGCACTGCAACATCTAAGTCCTATATTAGATAGACAAGTTTCAGTGTTTCTTCTCCTCAGTAAGGAAATTACAACTGAGCATTGGACTTTTGCCTAGTACTGAATTTTCTTCTCCTTGAATTTAAATCAAGAATCAGCTTTATCCATTATATTCTATCATAGCCTCATAAATGTTATTAATGAGTAAATTAATTCCACAAATAGCATACTTATTATATCTTGGAACTTTAGGAAGGTATTTGTGTAATTACTGATAAACTATTAAGGATTCAGTTTCTATTTTATAAAATGAGATCATTGCTCTAAGTTGAGGTCTTATAATCTATTTAAACATTTTAATAAATAATGCAATTCCACTGAGTCCTCTGTAACTGTCTTTGTCAATTTTAGAGTGAAGTTTTCCTGAGTGATATACTATTCATGTCTTTTGGAAAGAAAGAACTGACAAACACATTCTACACTTCTTGGAACTACTACAAGAATCATTATATTTTAGTATTTTAATGATGTGGGGAAGAAAGTAATGTTCAATGTCACTTACGTATTCTAACTTGGAATGCAGAGCCTGAATCTAACCATGAAGAAACAACAGACAAACCCAAAGCAAGGAACACTTCTTTTGTGTGTGTGTGTGTGTGTGTGTGTGTGTGTGTGTGTGTGTGGTATTGTTCTCTTCAAATATATCAATGTCATAAAAGGCAAAGAAAGTCTGTGGAAATATTCTAGATTAAACAAAACTAAATTGATAAGACTGCTAAATACAATAGCTGATTCTAGACTTAATTCTCTACCAGAGGGGGAAAAGCCTGTAAAAGATATGGTTAAAGTCAATTGATGAAATTGAAACATTGATAGTGGATTAGAAAAAAATTTATTGCATCAATGTTAAATTGATTACATTGATAAATTTACTGCAGTTATCTTAAGTATCCCTATCCATAGGAAATACACATTGATGCTTTTTAGAGTAAAGGGCCATTGTCAGGCTGCCATAACAAAATACTACAGATTGAATAGTTTATAAACAATAGAATTTTATTTCTCACATTTCTAGAGGCTGCAAATCCAAGATTAAGGCACCTGCATGGAACCCTTTTCCTGGTTCACAGCCAAGTCTTCTCACTGTGTCCTCACATGGTCAAGGGACAAAGAATCTCTTGGAGTCTGTTTTATAAGAGCATTAATAATCCCATTCATGAGGGCTCACCTCATAACCTAATCACCTCCCAAAGTCCCTACCTACTCTACTAATACCATCACTATTAGTGGGTCGGATTTCAACATAAAAATTACTTCCAGACCTGGCCGGTAGCACAGTGGATAAGGCGCTGGCCTGTGAACCCAAAGGTCTCTGGTTCAATTCCCAGCCAGGGCACATAACCAGGTTGCAAGCCAGATCTCCAGCCAGGTCCGTAGCTGAAAGCAGGTGAAAGGCAACCAATTAATGTTTCTCTCCCCCTCGGCATCTCTCCCTTCTTCTCTCTCTGGAAATAATAAATAAAATCATTTTAAAAATTACTTTCAAATAAAAATTTAAAATACACATTTTTAGCTAAAATAGTGCTTAGAGTTATGTGTTTCAGCACTGAGCCACTTTGCATCAGAAGTTCCAGAGAGTTCTACTCCAGTAATACTGCAATGCCTTGTGGAGGAAATCTTTTTTGGCATTTGAAACAATCGAGCTGATACTATTGTGTAAAAAGCAAAACAATGAAGCATTTCATGGCAGGTATAAATTTATAGTGAGGAGTGATTCTGAAATGGCCTCATATTTTCTGTTCAGGCATGTTATCTGTTTTTAAAAAACTAATTGCTAAAAAGAGGAAAAAGAACATTGTAATCAAGTGAACCAGGGAAATTATAATTGTTGCTAAAGCAGAGAATTCATAAAGGAAGTGGCCATTGTGGGCATAAAATTTGCCTTCGATTCAGGCTTCTTAAATTGTAAGATATTTAGAAAGAAAGGTGATAGAAAACTCTCTTCTTTTTTTTTTCCCCTGAGCACCATTTTTATTCTTTGTCTCAGTATGCCTGCATCATGCCCCCTTCTTACCTTCTCCTTGCCCAACTCTCACATTCTCTTCTCCAGATGACATAAACCATAGGAGGGACTTGTATAGCATAGACACCTCACAAAATATGATTGCATAGTCATTAGTCCCTATTCAGTAGAATGCCATTGTCCTTGATAGGATCTTCATGTTTTGGGAGAGGATCTACTTAAGATTTCAGAGATGTTACCAACATGATCTTAAAGAAGGAAGGACAGAAAGCTGACTGAGGTGTCCAAGGTTATCTTGTGACCATATCTCTGCAGGATCCTCTGTATGGAAAACCTTCATTTTTCTACTGCTAGAATAGTGTCTGAACAATTCCCTTGAGTGTCAAATAAAGATTGAATTAATAAGAGGTATGAAAATTACAGGGGAATTTGAACTAAGCAGATTTCCAGTGCTTTTAATTATGACAACAGATAATTTTGTTCGCTGTATACATAAAATTGCTTTACTCTTTTTCACTGCCTTGACAAAGAACTTTAAATAACATTTTCCTGTGCAATCTGGTACCCTGATCTTAGAATCCTAATCAAGTCCACTGGCTTTTTGTTTCTCCCAAGCCTGGCCGACAGTGCTGTAAAACTTCCTGAAGATGGCGCTGTGCTTAAGCACTGTCCTAAAGGATGAGGGCGTATGAAAAAAAGACAGGCTGTGCCAACGGGGAAGCAGCAATTCGTGCACAGTTTAAACTCAGAAGGAAAACAAAATCTATTCAAGAAGCAATCCGTCCTATAGCTAACGGTACTAATAAGGAGCAAGGTCATGGACGGCTTCTATGAAACACAAAGGTGTTGAAATTAAAATGGCACAACTTTTGTTCTTAAATCCTAAACTGGTAATAAATACATCGTTCACGAAGTCATTATTCCATTACTTTTTATTTCCCATCCTCTCACTTTCTTCTTTTGTAATGGTTTCCCCCTTCCTTCTCTTTTCACTCATGAGTTTGCTTTATAACTGATATAGGTGTTTCCAGCACAGAGAAATTATATTAACATAAGCTACTTTGTTTATTAGTCTCTAAATAACCTAAAAATATTGCCAACTTTCTGAGAGTAATAGTAATATAAGATGTTTGTGCTGGTCAGAAAAAAATAAATAACAACTAAAGGTCCAGTGTAAGATAGACATTCTACTGGTTTTATTAGGACTTGGTATGAGAAGTGGATGTTGGAAAATATTTCCATAGTGATATTTTTTTAATTCATCCTACTCAAGGAGAATGTGAAAGAAATGATTATTCAGATTAAATGAGTTTTTTTCTATCACTGTGGCCCTTTCCAATAAGTCATTTTTTAAATTCATTTTTCAAATACCATAGACAACAGCTTGTCTCTATCAAAATATAAAAAGGAAAGTACAAATCTCTTACAAGCTCTTGGCAATGCCCCTTCTATTATTTCCACAGAGGGAGAAAGACTATAAGGTGGCCCAGCTATAGTCAGTAACAGAGCCTGGTGAAGAAAAACCAGCAGGACTTTAGAACACACAAATGTGTAGTATCAGTAAGTTTTGGTATAACTCATTACGTAAATGCCGCCAATGCCGACTGATAGAACATTTAAGTGATGAAGTGAAATTCCCCAAACAAGTTCTCGTCTGAAAGAGACCAGTGTGTTTTTAATGAGCCCTGTGGGTGTCTGGACCATAGAGGTGATGTTTTGGACAAAGTAAATGTGGAACAAGAGTGGAAGGAAGCAATACCAATGATTTTTAAATTTTGGAAGCATAGTTTAAGGAGGAATACTAACCAAATGGGCTGAGCAAATAATAAATGGTTGAGAAGTTATTTCTGTACAATCTTTAGTTTATAAAAGAATGAGAGTTAGTAAGCATTTCTTCTTCTAGGTGTAAGGCAGTAAGGAATATACAAAAGCTGTAGGGAGAGTGTCAGGTTATATTAGGACAAGCTGCACACCAGATTTCACAAGAAACACTACAAAGGAGGTTTTCTGGACTCCTTTTCTTATTTTTAAGAAGCAGGCAACTTTATTGTTTAGAAGCAGAAAGGTAAACCAGCTAGCTCCTCAAATTTCCTGAGATTATTCATACTTTTTTATCACAGATTCTCAAAGCTGACAGGTCCAAAGTCACACAGGTAATATATGGAACCTCCAGTCCATGGTTATATTCCCACTGCACAAAACTACCTCCTGAATCTATTTACTACAAAAACATGGAAAGTTAAAGCCCACCCTATTTCCAGATCCCACACCCCATGATGATGTTGAATAGCATTTCTGTTGTCTCTACATGGTTGGGCCCCAGAGAGGACAGATACTATGAGCCCCAGGTGAGTGTTTAGCCCAGCTAAAATGCAAAGAAATTACAGGCTTTGCTGAGATAAAGCTAGCCTGTCTCAAGCCCCCAGCCCACATGACTTATTCCCAGAAGACAACACTGCATCTTTCACTTTTGACAGAATGTCTTCCTGTTTGCCTTTGTAGGTTTCACAGCGGCAGCTTCCCTTGTGTCTTTGGCTTGGGCCTTGGCCTCATACCAGAAGGCCCTCCGAGACTCTCGAGATGACAAGAAGCCCATCAGCTACATGGCTGTTGTCATCCAGTTCTGCTGGCACTTCTTCACTATTGCTGCCAGGGTCATCACCTTTGCCCTTTTTGCCTCGGTTTTCCAGCTGTACTTTGGGATCTTCATCGTCCTTCACTGGTGCATCATGACCTTCTGGATCGTCCACTGTGAAACAGAATTCTGTATCACCAAATGGGAAGAGATCGTGTTCGACATGGTGGTGGGGATCATTTACATCTTCAGCTGGTTCAATGTCAAGGAAGGCAGGACACGCTGCAGGCTCTTCATTTACTATTTTGTGATCCTTTTGGAAAATACAGCCTTGAGTGCCCTCTGGTACCTCTACAAGGCTCCTCAGATTGCAGATGCATTCGCCATCCCAGCGCTGTGTGTGGTGTTCAGCAGCTTTTTAACTGGCGTTGTTTTTATGCTGATGTATTATGCCTTCTTTCACCCCAACGGACCCAGGTTCGGGCAGTCACCAAGTTGTGCTTGTGAGGACCCAGTTACTGCCTTCACTCTGCCTCCGGAAGTGGCCACAAGTACTCTGCGGTCCATCTCCAACAACCGCAGTGTTGTCAGTGACCGCGACCAGAAATTTGCAGAGCGTGATGGGTGTGTACCTGTCTTTCAGGTGAGACCCACAGCCCCATCCACCCCATCATCTCGCCCACCACGGATTGAAGAATCTGTCATTAAAATTGACCTGTTCAGGAATAGGTACCCAGCGTGGGAGAGACATGTTTTGGACCGAAGTCTCCGAAAGGCCATTTTAGCCTTTGAATGTTCCCCATCTCCTCCAAGGCTGCAGTACAAAGATGATGCTCTTATTCAGGAGCGGTTGGAGTATGAAACCACTTTATAAAACAAAAACATTTGGAGGAGCCACAACTGCCAGATAAAGGGGCGATGGCAGGACTGTGGCAATGATAAAACTCCATTCTAGTGCAGGGAGGTGAGCTGTTGTGCTGGTAGGCTGACCATCCTAGTGATTACTGTCTGACCCTCCACCAGCATACTGCCCCCTGCTGGTCTTTTTTTTTTTTTTCTTTTTCAAAACATCAGCCCTACAGTCTCCTACTCCACCCGGAGAGAACATGCCCACTTAGTAGGGCTCCTTGTTGCTACCAGCTTCTCCTGCACTGTCTTTCAACAAATCCACCAGATTGGAATATGGAAAATGTTGCCTCTGATCCATAGGGTGTTTTGATGAAATTAACTGATGTTTGCATAAAAATATATTTAGTCACACACACATGCACACACATACGCATACACTAACACACATACACACCCACACAAGTCCTCTGTCAAAATAGTTTGGGTGATTTTCCTTGATGCAAAGGTCTGATTCCTACAGGATTATAAAGACAGAGAGGGAGAGAGAATATATTCCCCAAGACTCCAGGAAAAAAAAAAAAAAGGTAATACTGCTTAGATAGGAATCCATACGCCATTCTCATTTGGAAACCAATACCATGTGTGAAAAGCCTGTCCAGTGGACAGAAAACTCAATTGTGTTTATACATGTATTAAAATTGATGGAATGGTCCATTTTCAACACATTTCAAGATTGGTATTTTATTTAAATTTTTCAGTTGAGAACATCTTTTATGACAGAAATCCTATGCAGCACATGTATGGCTTTTGGCAAGACCAATGAGCTCAATAACTTAGAGATGTAAATTAAATGGTAATCACGATTCAGTATTCAACTGCAAAAAAAAAAAAAAAGAACTAATAAATACAAGAAGAGGAAGTGGACAAAAGGCAAAATGAGCATCTGATTTTCCAGCCAGCACAACTCACATGGGAACACAAGAACAGATCGCGGGAGAGGACCAGCTGCAACTGAATGTTTCAGGTGGCAGAATGCATGGCTCTGTGTGATCACTGGCAGGCTCAATTCCAGAACACGCCATGCCTTCTCTTTCTAGTGCCAAACACCGTCCAACATGGGACTGACATGGACAACTGAGAATGAGTGGCATGAGCCCCGCAAAAGCAGAAGCTAGAATGAACCATCAAGTTGCCCACTGTGTACAGATTCCCCACCACCACCACCACCAATTCAAGGTCAAAGTGATGTGTCTTTTAGAGGCTTTGGGACACTTTTTAGTAAGTATGAGCAGGCAAATGCAGTGAATATGCTATGAGAAAACCCTTCTGAACCGATTGAGGGCTTATCACTAGATCCAGCCCAGATCTGTATTTGAATCATTTGTCAAGTTGTACTCTTACAACAAGCTTCTGGTTTTAAATACCTCCGCACAGCAAGTAAATGTTCCCTGCTTTCTGTTTCCAGTGTCCTCGGTCATGGTGCTTTTTGTTGCATTAAAAGTGCCGGTCAAACTTTGATAGTATTTTTTTATAGTTGGTGCAGAGTGGAATAACTCATGGATTATTTCAATATTTTTGTAATAAAAATATAGGGTATACATATAGTCATCATCACTTTTTTTATAGACCTGGAATCATTTAAAATACTTTAAGCATCATAATTACTTGGGATGTCAGAAACTGGTCCACAAATTCCATCAGCCTGCCTCAGCAGATTGAGAACACCTGTCTCTTGCAAGATCCCCCTCCTTTGCCATGTTGGTGCCCCCAGGAACCTGGCCAGGGGTGCTATCAGAATATTAGGTGATGAGAGAATCAGCTTAATTAGAAAGGGCTTGTCAAGACTGGCCATTGTTTCCCAGGAAGACAAAGATGTAAATTGGTTACTTTCATCTATCCATTATGACAAACCTGACCACAGTGGAAGATGTCTTAAATTTTCTTCCCTGGTTTTATATGAACCCAACTGATAAATTACATTAAATATTAGTCAAGTCTCTTTTTAAAAAAGAGTCAGTTTAATTATCCAGTTGTTGCAAGTTGTCCAGTTAAAATAGCCAAGTTCAATAGCCACCACCTCTAATGGGTGTGTCATCCAGAGACTGCTGTCCCCATGATGACATCCACAGGAAATGACAGAGCACTCAACCTAGGACTTCTTTTGGTAAAAGCCCCAAAGAGATGTTTTAAAAACAGACAATTTTTATCAGTAAATATACTTTCCTATTACACCATGATTTGATCCTCCAAGCAAGATTTTCACTAAAAAGTGATAATTTTTTGTTCAGGTGTGAAAAATTACCTAGTCACCAGTAAAGGCCCAGGAAGATACTCCTCTTGTCAGCAATTGGTGAAAACATTCGACTCCCCTTATAGGAGGAAAAAATGATTATATTAACAAACTCTTCACTTTTGTGCAGAACCATGAGTTACTAGCTTTACCATTTCCAAGGCAACCTTTAATTGATGATCTTTGAAAATTGAATTGCTCAGTTGAACTATACCTTTGATCTCATGAGCAAATAACAGATAAGGAGTATAATAGTGTCAATCAACACAAACGCCACAGGCCCCACCACTCTTCAAACATGTAAGTTGTAAATTATTTCTCAACTTCATCCCTCATTGAACATGTTAAGAGTCAAAATGAGTGCTATGTGAATTTTAAAAATGTGCAGCGCTTTATCTTAGAGATGAGAATGGAGTCAGGATGGCATAAGAAGTTTGAATTTTTCAATGATTTTCCAAATACTATAAATACTCTGTTATCCAACATACTTGAAGATTATGATATTTTAGTTAGTCAAAAATTCTTGTTAAGGAAATGACATCACCTACATGTAATAAATTACAAGTTTTTCTCAAGATTTTAAGAACAAAAAACCTTACCTCCAAGGTTAATCATGACTTACTTCCATGACTTGGCAAGCACGGCCATCAGGCTGTGTGGTGATGGCAACTCATTAGTTTCTAGATGCACAGATAACAGAGAGTTTAAAGTATTAGGATTTAAAGAGACATTGTCAATGTACAAAGGAACAAAGTTTGATATTTGTTTTTATATTTTAGTTCTTCCTAAGATTTCATTTTCAATCTGCCATTAAACCCTCCACAAAGAGGAACAGCGGAATCCAAAAGGAAGAAGCCATGGTTTGCATAAAAACTGGAAATGCTGTGAGGTCAGACTTCCCATGCATGAGTTTACTAGATTTCTTTAAGAGGAGGTCTGCTCTTTGTAGTCACTTTTTGCCAAGGACCATGAAATTTTCTAAAAGAAAATATTATAAATTTTTTCACTTTCAAATTAGCATTTCTAAATGATACCATATTTAAGATTAAAGCACATATTAACCACACAGACTTCAAGTATTTGTGTGGAAGGAAAAAAATAATTTTTATGTAAGTCAAAGTTTGGTTCCCCCAAATGACTATGTCCTTTAAATTCTCTTCACACATTTATATTGTCCCAGTTAACTGTGTATTGTCCAGTTCAGTATGTTGACTTTGCGGACACTCAGTTACTGTTCATTTATAATAATGCCGTGAACTCAACAAATATAAATTGTTACTGACATGACAAGAGTACATTCAGTTCATGTATTAGCAAAATATAAAATATAAAGGTAATCTGAAGGTAAAAGTATGGTGAAGTATTTATGCTTAATTTCTAAATGCCAAACTTATTTTGATCTATGAATAAATGAAGTGATAGCACTGAGCAATTAAAAGTGAATGGGAAAATTTGAAACCTCAATGATTTTTTAAAAAATAATCATATATGCATGTGTATGTTATATATTATACACACAATAAAGTAACAGATGCAAAGGGTAAAGTATACACTCCCCTTTTGTGTATATAAATTGGTATATTACTGACACATGAACTTTTAGAGAAAAAATTTTTCCTCTTCAGTTTTCAACATCAGCGCAAGCATACAGTGTCTGTCTGTTAGCAGCACATCTGTGAGCTTCAGTCAGCAATACCTAGATATAATCTGGCACTTTTAGCTTGAATGAGCTTTATCACTTCTTAAGAATCTGATCTTTCAAGCAGCTGAAAAGAATAGTTTTTGAGTCCTTTCAAAGTTCTCTCCCTGAAGTGATTGAAAAGAAAACCTCTGGTGCCCTTTCCAGGGTTATATAAGGTTACACATTTGCCTTTAAATATACCAAATGCCATTGAGTGGAAAGAAGTTCTGACACAAATTAGACAAGAATCCAGAGATACTTTTTTCTAATGAACCATTTTCTGAACTAAACGCTCGCCTGCTTTCTCACACATCGTTGCCATTAGCTATTACTATTTCTATATAAAGCTGGGATGAGATGCCTGCATTTTTCTGTTTCTGAGGAGAGTTCCTTAGAGTCTTTTTAAAAATAACTCAGACTGCCTTTCAGAAATATAGCTCGGAACATGGTTGACAAGCATGGTGAAAATACAGCAGGTCTGAAGTGGTCGTTTCTATATTTCAATGATGGATGCAGATCAATTCATGTTCATTTATCTTCAGCAATCCAGTGCCACTTTGAAAACAATCAAAATGATTGCTTTAGCCAGCCTGGAGCATTTCAAAATGGCTAAGGACCAACGCCCGTATCCCCCCAGCCCCATTTTCAAATCTGTGGCCCTTGCCTGCATCAGGTGTGAAATGATACAGCCAGGTGCATCTCCTCTCCTCACTCAGGCTTACTGCACTGTCCACAGCAGACTCTTTAGGGACAGAGGTTTTGTCCAGATGCCATCTTAAAATGACCATGTGGGAAGTCTCAACATGGACCTGTGTCAACAGCATAATTGCTCATTCAAAAGTAAAACTCTGAGGAATGTGGGTGGAATGGTAGAAAAACCCAACGAGCAATTTAACTTGGCTAATTTAGCAATTAGGCTACCTGGCACACAGCCTGCTCTCACAGCAGAAAGCCAAGTGGAAGACGTGGCAATCAGCCATTTGCCCACAGAAATAAGGAGTTCAGGAACTCTTCCTTGAGTGTTTGAGGCATCACATTATTTTACCATCCACCCTAGGCTTTCTCTAGATTCTATAAAGGAAGAAAAGTCAGACTTTAGTTATATTGTATCCAGTGAGTTAGCCCAGAAGTGTAAAAAACTTCAGTCAACCTTCTGTGGCCTATGTCCCGCTAAATAAGGGATGGTTTAATGTCCTTGAAATATCTAATTGTTTTGCTAAAATATTTTACTGACATAATATGTCAGAACCACTGGCTAAATCAAATATTTGCTTTGGTTATTTTTTTCTCTTAGAATTTTTTTTTTTTACAGTTCAGTTCCCCATATGGCAAGTAGCTTACCGTGATCAAGAGCATATCATATGCTTAGTGCTGTGCTAAGGAGCTTTATGTATGTAACCTGATTTAACCTTCACAACCATCTCTGAGTGAAGTATAAAACTTAAGCTCAGAGATATTAATAAATGGCCAGACGTCCCACAGCTAGGAAACATTGGAGACAAGAGTTGAATACAGCTTGTAATATCTTTTACCTATTGCAAATAGAAGAAGACCAAAGAATATTTTCCCACCGAAATCTATTTCTAACTTAGCAAGTTTTCAGGGGAAACAAAATTATGATCTGAAGATGGCATTTTTCAAAGAAAATTTCATTTAAAAGTCAAAGATGCCTTTCAAAATGAAATGTTTTAAAAAAAAAAAAGTCATTGATGAGAAATGAAAGTCTCTATCACCTATAAATGAACTTTACTTCAACTCTCTAATTTATAGCAGACCAATCAATGCTACTCCATCCCAAACAACTGTACCCCTTCATAGACCTACTCTCCACTAAAGTACATAATAAATATAAGTTAACTTGATGGAAAAGGGGATGGATGTAATACAACAATAAAATTTAATTTAAAAAATTAACTTGATGGTTCTTCTCTTATATTCTATACATGGATGCTACTGTCATCCAGTGAGGCAGACTAAAAAATAACTAAACCCCACTACTTGCTTTGACATCCTAACAAAAGAGAGAGAGAGAGAGAAGAAGAAGAAGAAGAAGAAGAAGAAGAAGAAGAAGAAGAAGAAGAAGAAGAAGGAGAAGGAGAAGGAGAAGGAGAAGGAGAAGGAGAAGGAGAAGGAGAAGGAGAAGGAGAAGGAGAAGGAGAAGGAGAAGGAGAAGAAGAAGAAGAAGAAAAAGATAGATCAATAGGGTCTTTGAAGTATCATTATTTTATTTTATTACCATAATTTTCCCCTAAATTTTATTTATTTAATATTTTGCAGGTCACAAAATTTAAGAGTATTATTATACCACTGGCTTGACCCATCATATAAATCTAGAAACCCTACCTTAGATCAAAAGGTTGGATGCAAAGAATATGGTAAATGTTTAGCAAATATTTGTTGAATTAATGATAAAATAATTAATGTTTCATCCCCTCCTCACTTTAAATGTGATATATCTGCATTCTATAGGAAGACAGAGTTATAACCCACTTAATGATGTTGTAGAGTAGGCTGTGTGTGTTATTGTTTGAACTGAACCAAAAATTTTCTTAACCCTGATGGTAACTAATCTGAATTTAATGTGTCAAAAATGTAAGTAATTATCTATCTTCCTACTTCAGTAAGATTTAAGCAGATCTTTATGAAGTTATACTAAGTTAAAAGTCATTAATAGCTATAGAAAATAGCATCTAAAAGAAATCCAATCATTACTTCAACACACCTTTATAAATGAAAAAACTAAACTTCAAAGAGTTCAGAAAAAGTGTGTAATCAAGATTCCTTTAGTCATTCATTCAAAAAGCGTCATCACGTGACTCATGCTGCGCAATACTTGGTCAAGTGCTAAAGGAATTCCACATTCCAGCAGCTCTCACCTGGTTATTAGTAGCAGAATAAGACACTTCTGAATTTAACTATACTTCTTTTCCACTGTTCCATACTGCTGATCTTTTTAATATCTATAATTAATTCTACATCAGAGCAATAAAGAAACATAAGCATTTCCAAGATTGCATTATGTAAACCTCACTATGAATAATTGTCACGCATGATGACAAACATGGGGTAACGATATATCAAAGATAAACAATGGATGACTGCCTATAAGGAAAAAAATAATTTTATAATTTCTTTTTAATCCACTCCAACATTAAATATTTTTAAATCAAGGTCACAAAGCAATGAAAAAAAGTAGTCTTTTGGCATATAATGTTTGATTCAAAACAATCATCTCTGAGTAAACTATGGTGATATCCCTGAGAATTTCTTTTAAAAAGAGGCATTAATTTTAGATGTCTCTAAAATGTCTGAAGAAATTTTGAATAGGCTACATCTCTGCTCTTGAGGAAACATTCTTCATTAGCCCAAACCCTGTCTAGGAGTAACAACTTTCCAGGCATAAACCTCAGTTATTGCAACCTGAGAGGTTGTGCCAAAGCCACACTTTGGATGCCCTGAAGAGCAACCCTGGGTTGCATTACCTTCAGGAGTCAGGACAGCCAGACCCCCCTGTGTGGACACTCATGCTGGCATTATATCCAATCCATGTCTCTCTGCACTGTGGCCCACAGTGACTGGCTTCCCAAATAGCTGAAGAGTTTATTGCTTAGAGATAACTTTTAACTTGCATAGCTAATCTTTAAGTGAAATAATTCTGGTCAGAGAAATGTATAAACCCGTAGGTCCTCTATGGCATAAAAGGAACAAGAGAAAAAATATTAATTTTCACAAATTCCAAAGAATTCCATTTGGTATCAATAAAACAGTTGACTTAATAAAGGCATGAGGTCCAAAACACGATTTTTAAGTTTATGCCCGCATTACCCTAATTATTGACTTTTGTTTAGCCTCTGTTTACAATAGACAAGAAAAGTATAGTTACTGATATGATGTTTGCAAAACAAAGATCACATTTAACAAGAGATTAGCATCAAAACTAATTAATCAACTTGATAAGCAAATATTACCAACACAGTACCAACACAAATTTCCTTTGTGTTGTTATTGAAACCTGTCACCTACTCTGTTATTAGAATTTCAGGAAATGTAAGCTTTCATGTTTTTATTATACACTCATTTACAAAATTAAGCTGGTGGCCCTCTTCTCTCTCCATTGCTTGATTTACATTAAAATAGGACTAATCAGGTTCTTATTTAAGTATACAAATATTAACAAATAGAGATGTTGAGTTTAATTTAATCTAACTGTTCTAAAGGCATTTTAGTATGAAGTTGTATCAGATCAACACTCAATTATTTCAAATTACCTCAATATCAATTAGTTCTAAAATACCCCTAAATGTGCTGAAAATATAATTTTATTTTTCTATTATTTTAAGAAATTCCTATGTGATTGCAAACTGGTAGTACATGTCTTAATCAACACAGGCATTTCAATCCATTGTGATCCTGGAAAATGAGCGCTTGCAATTGGGTGTGTTAAGTTCTGTTGCATATTTTCTATCTGGCCCACTGTGAGTTCTTATTCTATTCAAATTGGGAGCAATATTGCACATTCTTCTGGAACCTAAGGAGGTCTGTCAGCTAGTCAAAGACTTGTCATTTTATAGCATTCTTTCAAAGTACTAAAATAGTTGACTTCTCTTATTAATCCTTCTAGTGTATCCTGCATAGGAGAGGAAATGGATCTCTGAAGTATGTTGTGAAACACTGGGGTGATAAAACTTCCTTTGCTCTGAATCAAAGACTTGGTGTTGTGTGAAAAGAAAGAAACATCTCCTGCCTTTAGAATAGAGAAAGGGGACCAACCAGCCACACTCACGGCAAGCCTGAACTGTCACAAACTATAGAGTAAATTGCTGATGCCATCAATTCCCTTCTTTTTTTTACAGAACCGTCATGGAACTTGTCAAGCTTTACTGAAGGTGATTTGCATTAATTAGTTCAACAGACCCTTGAATCTTGCAAATTCTTGACTTGTAAGTTGGTAGCCAGGCTACTGCAAGGGAAAATTAATCAGTTAGTGGAAAGGAGCACTTCGTTCTGTGTCATGGGGTGCTGTGCCCAGACCTGAAGAGAAAGACCCCTGTGAAGTAGGGCACTCATGAATTCGTGCTACCTGCTGCCTCATCATTCATGCTATGAATATTCATCCACTTCATTTGCTTTTGCCAGTAAGCACTGTTTTTGAAAAACAAAAAAAGGAAAAAAGAATCAATGGATTCCTGGGGGCTTCCACAGCACAGAGAATGAATGGGTCATAGGGACTCACTATCAATGATTACAAATTTACTTGTGATTGAAAATGAAAACAAAATGGTATTGTCATCTGTTTAATGGTTGATCTGAGTATAGTCACTCCTCTTACTTCATTTCTTCAGAGTGCTGGTGTTAACATTGTAATAACAACTTTATAAAAATTGAATTTATAATTCAGTTTCAGAGGTAACATCTGCATGGGTGTAGTTATTGAGTAATTTGATTCCTGCCTTCGTAGATAATGACATTGCCAGTTTCAAACTGAGATGCATTTGTATGTGGAATTTGCTCTCCTGTTGCTTCTTAGACCCTTGCAAAAGGTTCCGTTGTGAGCTCTAAAATGACCAACCTCACCTTCTCAGCTCACTTATAAGTAAACAGAAGTCTGAATTTAAAATCATGCTTCTTTTCCACTGGCTTCTCTGTCTTTAAAGAAAGCTTTGAGCTGCAAGGTAAGAATAAATTGATTTCACATTATAGTTTCAGAGTTTGCAACAAAGTCGGGCACCTATTTGTTGTTATAAAGTTCTCTAGTTGTTTGGATAAGATGATTTTAGAAGTTAACCATAGATAAATGAGCAAAAGTCATCAGATTTATTCAACAAGCAATTGAACAGAAAAAATAAGAAGAAAAAGCAGTATCATTTTCCTTATGTTTCAAAGATGCTTCTCCTTCCTAAGTGATCATCTTGGTGGTTGTCTCCAAGATGTACCAAGAGCTATTGAGTGCCAGTCCCAGTTTTAGGCACCAGTATCATGTTGCATCCCTTCCTCTAGCAAGTCATTTTCAGAACTAGTGCTCAGCACAAGCCCTAACATTTAATGGTGAAAATGTGGCCTACCACCATGGAAATTAGTTCAACTGCAAGGCAATGAAAACCATTAAGTTGAAGAAAATATTAGTTTCCTGAACTCCAAAGCCAAAATAGGCACAAAAAGATGCTAATATACAAAGAGTTTATTGACTGTGAAGGCACAGGAGCAATAAACAATTCTCTTCTACAGGCTTATGAGTAAGAGTGACTATAGGTAGTGCTGGATAGAAGTTTTCCATTAATACAGAGTCCTGCGTGTGGTGAGTGAAGAGGAAACCTGTTAGTGGGTTATCAAGAATATTTGCCTTTTTATGGAAGAAAAGTTCAAGGTAGCCTTTGCCATTTTATAACTACGGCAATAGATACCTCAATTTGTGAAAGGCCAAGACATGACTGAGGTGGGGAGATAGAGGAGATGTCAGTGGTTTCATGTCTGAGACTGTATCCTTAAGGGAACTTGCCCTTGTGACAATTTTCCTTGGTCACTGGTCCTTGTGCTGCCAAATAGCTCTGTGTGCCAATAGCTTCTGGTGGATTATAAGATATGATATTTTAAGGTAGTGTAAGTAGTTCTGCTTGAAGAACATGTACTATTAAATTATCACTCATTTTAACAACAACAAGATTCAGGGTTGCCACGGTTTTACTCATCATTCCATTGTAAATACATCATCGCATCACAAGAACCTCTGTTCACATTCACTAAACGAGGTTCACAAGTTTTAACTGAATCATTTACACATGGTTTGGATCCTCGTTCTCTCATTACCTCATCTGTGCATCAATTCCCAAATTAGAAAAATAATTCTTGTGAGAAGTATTTCCAGAATAATGGAAATTAAAATAAAGTGGACAATTAGGTAATTTTTCAATGTAGACAAAACTGCTAGACAATTGATAGCCCTAAAGCTCTGATTATTTCTCATGACTACGTTTCCTCTCACTGGGGGCTTTTAACATCTGAATATTCCAGAGGATTGCTAAACCATCTTCACTAAACTGAAGTGCCACATGAACGCAAATATCCCAATGAAAAGTGAAGAAGTAGGTCACTCAAGGAATAAATTTGGCCTTTGTCATGTCAAACATCTGGATACTTGGGAAAATCTAGGCGTTTGGGTCGTATAGTTTTTTAATCTAGTTGTCTGGTGTTATCTAGAGAGACAAGATGTTCAGGTGCTGTACTATAGGTAATGGAATTTAACACTCTTGTTCAGTAATCTGAACTGTAGATATTCTGCTACTAAATAAAATCTCTTTGTTGTGCAAAGAGAAATACATAATGCAGAGCAAATGCTTTTTGATTTTTACTTACTTTCAATAAATACATGAATGGGAGAAGTTGGAGAGGCTGTCCTAAGCATATTCAGACTTAATTGTGCCACAAGCCTCCTTCAGAATGACAGAACAGGGGGCCTGCCACTCAGCCCCTTCCTGGCAAGGAACCCTTTCAATCAGCCCTTTTCCAGCCTTCTTATTTTTAATCAGCCCTCTGCACCTGGCACACTCTTAATCATTCACAAAGTTTGACAGAATTGTTCAAGGGAAATACAAATTTGTTAGCTTTTATTTTTCAAATGGAAGTTTTAATTTTAAGGATTTCTAATACCTTTAAGCATAAAAATAGGTTAACTTGTTCGATGCAGTTACTTCATGATGAATTGTATAGTGTCAAGAGATGTAAGATCTTTTTTCCAAGTCAAAAAGTAAGAATATTTTGTTGTTGTTGTTTGTTTGGTTGGTTGGTTGATGTCATTCTGATTGCCAAAGACCAACTGGTTATCACATATTGGAAAATTAGTTTTGTTGATAGTCACAGAAAAAAAGAAAGCTGATGTCAAAAGGAAATTTACTTTCCAGAAAGGATATTGGAGATAGCCCTACAACTTTTGTATTTATGATTATTTGTAGACATCTCTTCCTTGTTCATCAGATTTGGCTCTAGATTGGTGAGCATGTGCATTTACTCACATTATGGGCTTACTCACTCTTCTGAAGCATGACAGAAAAACTGTCAAGCTTTTAAGTCCAATCTTCTCTTAAGGGTGCTTATGTTGTGAAACTTGTTCTGAAGCATTGACAACAAGCAGACCCAAAAAGCACTGGAAGGTACTTAGTTATGCAAAGATCAGGAGAGCATTGCTAGAGAAAATCAAAACATTTGTGGGTTCTTAGGGAGTGTTTGGATGTCAAACCCAACATTTAGTGCCAACTTAGAACAACTTCATGAGGTAGGCAGTTCCATTCCTCACTGAGTTCCTCCTGCCGTTAGATACAGAAGTTTCCCAGAAAGCAAATGGATACTCCATCTCTGTACCAAAGGGCTCCAACTTCTGGATGTCAGGGCTCCGTGCTAATTGTGTCTTGTAAATTCCCCTTTGGAGGGCAGGCCTGTTTGCTAGTCACACATCTGTGAAAACCACCAGGACAACAAAGCCACTACTCCCAAATCCAATTTGACTTCATTTTGCTTTTTCCTGGAGATTTTTTTTACTTCACTTAATCCTTTTCAAAATCATTTATGCCTTCATGCTATTGACAGGATGTTTAGTTCAATGTTTAGGTGAATTAACAATAAAGAGACAATCAACTGCCAACTACAAAAACATGGGCTTTTTTTTTTACAGTTATCTTTTATTATGTGATAATTGAATGGAATGTATAGTTTAATAGAAAACCAAAAGTCCCTGTGTTGAATATATGACTGTTTTAAATTTACTTAAATGTATTCTATGACACGGTATCCTTTACACTCTGAAATAGACTCATTTCTGGAGGCCAAGGCATGGAAGGGCATAGTCCAGGGATGGAAACACAGGGCCCAGGGGTCTGAGCACCCAAGTCCTCACCCTTGGTTGGTCATTTCAGCCTCAGAAACTCACATTCCATCTCATTTTTCCCATCTGTAAAACAGAGATAATATTTATCTACCTACCTCATAAGGATGTTGGGAACAGTACTAAGAGCTCCCAAGTGCTTTGACACTTGATGACTAGTGTTACCACGAAGGAAAACTGTGGGTGCCCTGGAACAGGCAGTTATAGAGAAGGTGGAGGCAGCTTAGGAACACAACAGCAATAACTAACCCAGCAAAGAATATGACTATTCTTGATCACTTAATGAAAATTAAACTTTTTCTTCAAAGGTCTGTGTAGGGCTCTTTTCAATTATCAGCTTTTTAATGAGAAACTTAACTCCTTTCATACAAACATTGAGAAGCTTTGTATAGAATGACAATTTTCCTCTTACCCTAACTGAATTTTACAAAATGTTTAATTACATGTGTCCAGAAAACTTGGCTCCTTTTGATGCTTAAGGAGTTTGCATGCTTGATCCCACACTTCATTTTTCAGAATGCATGCACATACCCTGGTTTAGTAGTAATGATTGCCCAATGGTGAGCTGGAACCCACTATAAGGAGGAAAAAAAAATTTTAAGATATTAGTTAGATTATTGTGTTGTTAACAGTGATATTCTCTTTCATCCATAAGATGACACATCTTCCCCTTTACAACCCTTTAAAAGAATGTAAAGCTTTGTTTCTGCCTGGAACTCCTGAGTTGATTCATTTTCCAGATTATAAATATTTTAAATATATCAGAAAAGTGTTTATACAGGGCTTCAGCTACCCATTAGCATGCACATGTACTTAACATGGAATAGCTAACAGTACAGCTAAAGGAAAAAGGGAGGGAAAACTATTACAGATACCATCCTAGACAACTTTCTCCCAAAGTAATACGTTTTCATTCACTTAAATACTTATTCCTGATAAGAACTAGTGCTAAATAACATGATTTGTCCTTTTTTGAGCCATGGAGGCAATATTATTAAGGAAGAATACACCCATGAACTATGCTAACATTACAGACAATATTTTAATGATGTGAGTTCATGAAGCAAAGTTATTGTACATAAATATTATCATTGTGTCCTTATTTACTAATTATATTCTTTAATAAAACAAATTTGCATGTGTTTGAAAATACAAAATAAGGTTTCAGAAAGGTTTTCTTGATAAGAGGATTGAAAAATCACATTTTGCCTATAGAGCTGGCACAATGTACACATTCAATATAATCCCTTCCAGATTCCAAAAGCTACTTGCCAGTGGTATGTCAAAAGCTTAAAATTTCAGATTGGTTAAATCCGAATACTCCTAACTCATTGTATTAAGACTTCTGAAGCACAAGTTTAACCTAGGCAATTATTTATCCATTAACAAAAATTCATGTCACCACACCAAGACTTAGATAAATACTTTTTTAATTGTTTTTATTATTCATTATTTTTAGAGAGAAGAACAGGGAGGAAGGGAAAAGGGAGAGAAACATCAATGTATGGTTGCCTTTCACCTGCCTTCAGTTACGGATCTGGCTGGAGACCTGGCTTGCAACCTGGGTATGTGCCCTGGTTGGGAATTGAACCAGCGACCTTTGGGCACTTATCCACTGAGCCACCAGCCAGGGGCTAATATTCTTTTATTTAGACTCCAAATGTGAGCCTAGAAGTGAGTTGAAATAATGGGGCCTTCTCTGGCTTCTTTTTTCCAGTTATTATAATCAGTACTTTCCCAACCAAAAATGCAGCAGAATATCCTTGTTGCTATGAAGGGAAATGTCCATGTCATTCCTTTGATTTACACAAAAACACTGAAATTGACTAGAAATGAGGACCTAGAAATAAGAACAGGTGTGGAAGATTTTCAGATGGACTAGATCTAGAGGAGGGCATTGAGGAGGAGAATGTGTTACTGGGACATTTTACAACACAGTTTCAAAAACAGAATCAGACAGTGTTAGAGCTGGACAACTCTGAAATGGCAGAATCTAAATTCTAGAGAAAAAATGAGTTGGGGGACATGTTATTATTTAAAAGCTATATACCTAATTACTGGGGAAAAGTATATCTGAATGCCCCATACATTTTACTCTTTTAAGGTTTTCCAGCCCACATGAAAATCTCCACAGTCTTCCCTAAACACCAGAAACTCTTAGAAAACTATGTTTTATCAAAGATAAATGCGATTATACTGCTCTGGACCAGTCATTATATAACCATCATGTGTGTGATGATGCTTTTTAAATGTTACTGTCAACTTTCATGGCTACTTCCAGTTAACATTCTATCCCATAAGCAAGTGGTAAAAATACATGGAAAAGTCTCTTTTGCCGAAAGACAATGTCTCCCAACTTCATTATGTCCATATTGTTATCATAAAACTCCTTTCATATCCAGATGGCATGAGATAGCTGGAAAATGAAGCTTTTGGTCAACTGCTATTGAAGGTCTCTCCTGAAGCCTCTTTGTCAAAAGGGAGACAGGCAGGAGAGACAGGACCTTGGGTGAGAACTTGGCCTCCGGATTGTTTCTGCTTTTCTTCTCAGTTACCAGACAGCTCAATAGCCTGGAGGAGAGATGATGATGATGATGATGATGATGATGATGCAAATTAGGTTTTTCCCTGTCTCAGAACAAGGAGGGTATCCAAATGAACCAGAGTCTCCCTCCCACTTTGAAACCAAATAGTACATTGAATTTAGGGCTAAGACAAAAATATTGTAAAAGTAAGAACAAAATTGTCCTCTCTATGAACACTTTTTTCAGTTTTTATTCAATATTCTTACAGTTTCAATCAGAAATTTCTAGTAATGATAGTTAATGCCAATTTCTGTTATAGCTTCAACCCAGAAATGCTGAAAGCGTGAGTTACAAACAAAATTACTTGGGGATACAGACTTGTTTGTACTGACATCCTACCAAGCAAATCAGAAACAAATATTACTACTACTAATGTTCTGGTTTAATTAGCAACATCTAGTAGGAAAAATAGAAGCATTTTTGCTCAGTATTGTATTATTACACAATATAAACCTGTATTCAAATGACAAGGATTTTTTGCTACTAACATTGGCCCTTCATTCTCCGGTTATTTTAAGTAAATAAGTTTCACATCTAACTACCTCAGCTACTGTTAATTTACAAACATGAAATCATGCACTTTGTAACCAACAAGGTTTTCGCTTAAAATTCCAAAACAATACTTGGTGCAAAGCAATTTTCAAAAATTTGTGTATGACATAAGCAACTCAACCTCAGGAGGTTGTACTTCATTTTGTTTGTTTGTTTCTAAGTTGGATTTGGGGTAAAACCCTCGTTTCCACTCCACACCAGGAGAAGCTGCTCTATGTTTACTTAATTTGCCTTAAACATTTGTGCTCTTTTCCCTGTTCAATTTCTTTTTTTCCATTTGAAACCTATCTCTGAAAAACAAAATGCAACAGGTGGCAGATGAACAGAAAACTGAAGAGAATGGACCGATCATTTCTCAATCCCCTGTTGTCAGCTCTCCACGTGACATTCTGATCACCATTCCTGTGCTTCTTTCTCCCGGGACCATTACAGAAATCAGGTCTGAGAGACCCCGTGTGTGTATGTTTAGGGACCAATGTGACATTTCCCCCAGTGAGAGCGCAGTGCCTGGACCCGAATGATAACCTTGGAAGTTCTCGTGCTTTTACTTTGTGAACATTGTACAAATGTATTTGGAATTTTATGCAAAATGAATAAGTAAACTAGTTATCAATTTTCTTTTCCTTCCTGTAAATATATATATTCAAACTCTATGTATCCAAACATTCCTTTAGCATTCTGATTGTAAGAGTGTCTTTATTGGCTGGAGGCCGTTCGCACAGCCACGGTCCCACGTGCTCTAGTTAAAAGCACAGTGTGTGGAGTATTTGAGTACCATAGTTATTTTGGTCTGTTAAGTAAATTGCAATCTGTGATAAAATGAAGTGGAAAGTAGTGCTTCATAATAAACAAATTTCCTTGGTTACCTGATTTTTCTTGTAAAACTTAAAAAAAAAAAAAAAGAAAACTTGAAATTTTATATATTTGGATTTTGTAGATTTTTTTTTTTAATTTTATTGCAACACAAGCTACCAAAATCATTAAATAAAGTACACTGTGGTCATTTTAACAGAAGTCTGAGTTCCTGTTTCTTTCCATAAATCTAGGAAGAGAGAAGGATATTGTGTGTTTAAAATGAGGAGATAAGATAGGAGAAGAAAGCGGTATTCACAGGCATAGTCTGTCTCAGAACAATGCGATCAAAACTTCAAAATTAACAGAGCTAAGATCGGTCAGATCTGAAATCAATATAAATTACACAAAGTTCCAGGATATGTTTCACAAATGTATTTTATTTCTGAAAAGTGCTAAGAATGTTTCCCTAGAACCACTATCAAAGCAGAGATGTTTCAGATCACAAAGCTTAAAATACAAAAAAAAATTTGTTTAAAATTAATAAAATGAGAAAATATCAATGAATACAATGTTTTAAGAAAATAATATGTCTAAGTGTCTAATTTTCTACACATTAGGGTTTATTACTTGCATAATTGTTTTTTAAAATATTCTTTTTGTTGTTGTTGTTCTACTGGTTTATAAAAGCCTTCCTTTACAAAATGTTAAAAAGAAACTGTAACATGAACTCTGACTACATATTTAGAAACTACTCTAGATAACAGAACAGATAAAGATATCTATTGGAACAAAGAAACTTAAAAATTCAGGAATTTACTTGCTTTCTTTTTCAGAGTAATTTATTAAAGTTTTCTTTTTTCTGACTATAACAGTAACACTTGTTATGTAAAACCATTTGAAGCTAACTGTTTTGATATACTTCTTTCTAGTCTTTTCTATAAGCATTGCATTGTTTGAATTGTGATTTTAACAATTTTTTACATTACAACCATTTGACATGCATATTATTGGGGTTATAAACAGTAATAAAACACTTTTTTTTTTTCTGGAAGAAAACAGTCAAGTAGGGAAACAGGTCCAGATACACTAATTATTATTATTTGGTTGTAAAAGCAAAAGTAGAGATCTGTACAGACTATTTTGGGAGCTTCTAATATAGCCTGTGGGGATGTGGGGTGGGGGAGAGAGCCACGCCATTGAAGGAGCCTGAGTCCTACAATAATTGGATGGAACAGACTTCCCACCCGACCTTGGCTGAACCAAAATGAACAGGAATATGGTGTGTTTTTCTTTTTAAAAATATTTCCCCTTAAGTGTAAATTTTATTTTATTTTTCATGTTACACTTAAGGGGAAATATTTTTAAAAAGAAAAAACACACCATATTGCTGAATTAGAAAACTTAATTTGGTAAGCAATGCAATTTGCCCTTAATTAATCTAGACACACAATACAAGTCCAAATAAAATCAGAAAGATATTTTATAAAATAACAAAATGATTATAAAGTTTATAGGAAGAATAAAAGTATTTGAATAAGTAATTATCTTGTTTTTAAATAAAACTATCAATGAAATTTTCTCCTCCCAATCTATTATAAACTACATAAGAGTGTACTACCAGCACAAAAATATATGAACAAGGCATGACCAGTTGACTTAATTGGTTCTGTGTCATCTTGCAAAGCAAAAGGTCACCAAGAGGCAACAAATCAATATTTCTCTCTCAAATTAATGTTCCTCTCCCTTTCTCTCTCCTCTCCCATCTCTCTAAAAATAGATAAATAAAATATTTTATATATATATATATATATATATATATATATATATATATATATATATTCACACACACTCAAGTCCAGCAATGAATCTATACATATTAGATAAATGAATTTAGTGTCTGATCATTTTAAATCAATAGAAAATAGAGTTTAGGATAACCAGCTTACCACTAGGGGCTTTTTTTACTCTTACCTCCAAATCCCAGTATATAAAGATATAACTGTAAATAAATACAACTACAAAAATAATACATTAATATCACATGAGATGGAAAATATTCTCTAGGTTTTATTCTAAATATGGCAAAGAAAGAAGGGAGGGAGAGAGGGAGGGAGGAGAAGATTGATAGAGAGAGAGAAATTAGAATCCATAAGGCTAAGGAGATATGTCTATATATTTCTATTACCTCCCCTAAAAAAAAAATAAAATTGTCCAAAAATCAACTGAAAAAATATTGAACCTACTAGATTGAATAAATATCCTAAAATGTATGTACAAAAATGTTTATAACAGGAAAAAGTGGAAATAACTGAAGAACAATAAGAAATAAACTACAGTACAGCCTTATAATGAAACACCCTGTAACAATGAAAAATAATCTTTAAAATAACTTTATTGCATGCAATAATTATTAATTATTAAAACTTTATTTTAAAAGTAAAAAACAAGTGTCTTGGTAAACTGTAAACAAAAATGTAGTAGTACATTAGCATATCAAGCAAATAATGCAATATTGAGCAAAAAATATTGAAAAGAAGAATTGGCTTTAGCTAAATCTGCAGCTACCTGAGAATAGTCTTGTCTGACACACCAGTTGATTGGTGAGTATAAAATTGACAACCATGCTAGGTTTGAATCGAATTTATTTGACAGACTTTTAAAAAAGAAATAATCATGCAGGGGAGCAAGTGAAAGTTCCTCTGAAGAATTTGTTCCTAGAGCTAGTTCTCAAAAAGTGATTAGGTCCAGAGAGATTTTAAGAAAAGGCTGCACTTTTCAAACAAAGTAAGGACTGAAAACAGAGTCAATGAGAAATGGCTATCTCCAACATGGAAAATGAAAACCAGGATGGCTGAGGAGTCTTACAAATCAATATTATTAAAAGCATAACTGCATCTACTACATGCAATTGGATTTTAGTTGAATAAAAGGATCAAAAATGAACAATCACCTGATCAATTTAATTGAATCAGTGCTGTCTTTAAAATCCTACCCATTTCCAAGCAATTCCCTTACTATTTCTCTACACATGATGGAACCTGCCAAATGCCTTGTTCTGTCCCAACCTTTCACATAAGAGATGCTCTTGCTACATTTCTTTCTCACAAACTGATAGCCATGAGTTCTAACCCTCTTCCTGAAAAATCAAAATCTATCTGTATTTACAGCCATTGTTGGCACCGTCTCTATAAGATATTCCTACCGCTTTTCCCAAACTTAAACTCCCACCTGTGGGTTTTTGTTTTTTTGTTTTTTTTTAGATGTTTCTTTCTAATGAATTGACCATTTCCTAGGTTCTGAAATGGCCAACAGACCATAGAAAGACATTTCTTTAGGCTCCTGCTTGAAACCAGCAGCTTCAGTAAACTGCTGGCCTTGATTCAGAGCCAGCGTGGGTTTTTTTGTTTTGTTTTGTTTTGTTTAATTCTAGTATTTTCTACTTTGTTTAAGGACATCTCCCCAATCTTTTGTAACGTTCTGAGACCATTTTCGTGCTGTCACCAAAGTGCTGAAATCAACCAAGACAAAATCTAAAACCTAGTTTTTTGCCTCCTTCTTGTTCCTCCTCCTGTCCTCCCTTGGCCTTTTGTTCGAGGCTCCTGAAATGAAGGACTTGTAAATTTAACATTATTCATTCAAAAATAGAAAACCAAAAGTATGAATTATTTCAGACTAAGGATTACATCATGTATTTTTTTAATGGGATGAAGAAATGAATATTACCATGGACAAATTCATTAAATTATCGAAGTTCATTCCCACCTAAAGGATGGTGGTTATGGTGAAGGCAGAGTGCTGCACAGAAATCAGCTGGTGCAGTGGCTATGACTAGAATAAATAACAGGTGTTACTGCAACTGAATTCACTCTCAAAAATATAAATTGCTTGTTCCCAAAGCCAATGGTCTTTTTACTCTTCCTATTACTTGCCTTTTTTGACTGCATTTGATACTGGTGGCTGTTTCCTTCTTAAAACTTAAGAATGTGTTCCTCACTAAGTTCCTTCCTTTCTGACGTTCCCTTTCCCCTCTCAGCAGCACTTCCACCTCTTCTCATATTTAATATGGTGATTCTTGACTTTCCCTCCTCACATTCTATTCTTTCTCTAGGAAGCTCCTAGGCTACTTCGATGGCTTTAGCTATACTTTATACACAGAAAATTTAAGCTACACTTAAATATATGCAGCCAGTCGTTATAGTCAATTATCCAGAATACAATTTGTTTATTGGAGGGTTCAGTAGTAAATGATATTTCTCAAAATTAGGATTTTTTTGGTATACCAACTGTAATGTATTTAAAGCTAAATGATCATATCTAGACATTTTTACTTTGTTTTTTAAGATTTTACTTATTTATTATTTGAAGAAGAAGGAAGGGAGAAAAAGAGGGAAAAAAACATCAATATGAGAAACATCAATTGGTTGTTTCTTGCATGCACCCAAATGGGGACTACACCCACAACTCAGGCATGTGCTCTGACAGGGGAATCAAACCAGTGACTTTTTGCTTTGCTAGACAGCACTCAACCAACTGACCCGCACCAGCCAGAGCTAAACATTTGGATTTCTAACAACAATTTTTTATGTGTCAGTGGAAATTCAAAATAATTTCTAAAGAACTTTTACCTAAATGCTAGCCCTCCTTCTTCCCATTTCTGGGTAAAAAGAGAGCAACACACTACATTCAGGTGTAATTTTTCAAATGTGTAAAAAGGTATTAACCTTAACACAAGTGTAATTAGCTATTGAAGTATGGCTCTACTCTACAAATGTCTATAGGTATATGAGCTGTATCCCTAACATTTGTCATAGTATATAAACTTATATTCTCTGCCACACAATAGTCATCTAAAATTGTAATAAATAGCACAAATTAAGGATTTCCTGAATGGCATGCAGTCCTTATCTTCCTCTGTAGTAGAGGTTGCAAATTTCTTATCTGGAGGGCTCAGATAATTAACATAAATGAGTGAACATTGGCAAACTAAAGAGCACATTTGTCATTTAAAAAGAGGGCTCCCTGATGGTTGCCAAACATGAAGGCAGGCCCATGTGCCAGGTCTTTCAATGGTACAAGAGAAGCAAAAAAAAAAAAAAAAAAAAAAATCAAATAAATAAAATAAGGATTTTTGTTAAAAACCCTTGATATTAATTTTTTCAATAATTCAATGTTTAAATTCTACATGCTAAAAATCATGTCTACATTGACCATACATAGCCAAGGGGCAACCAATTGCGATCTTTCTACATCTAGATTATAGTTTGTTTTTGTTGTTGTTGAAGCCAAATGACTTTTAAACCTGGATTTTATTATCCTCCACATAGAAATTGTTTTAAATATCTTTGGTAGTATGCCACTGGTCTATTTTAAATGACTTTTAAAAATCTATATAAGCTCACTTACAGTATTATTTAATTTGTTCTGTAGGCATTTTCAAGAATCTTATTCTTTATATTTGCATAATGCCCTCTTTCATTAGAATGCACAGAAGAAATGCCTTTTCAAATCTCAGCTCTAAGGATAGTTATAACCCCATATAGCATTTCTAGCTTATGAATGATGTGAATCAAATGTTTCCCTGTTTACATTGGGTTATAGGAAATTCAGAGGCCTACCTTAAGTAAAATGTAAAAGGAAATGTGTGTGTGTGTGTGTGTGTGTGTGTGTGTGTACTGTGTGTACTGTGTGTACATGTGTGTTGTGTGAATATGTGTGCTGTGCAGAAATCAGCAGACACAGTGGCTGTGACTGTAATGAAAAACAGATGTTACCGCTTCTGAATTCACTCTTAAAAAATATAAATAAGTGATTTGTTCCTGAGCTCAAAAGCCTTTTTAGTCTTTCTACCCAATGACTTTTCTGGTTTCATTTGATGTGTTATGCTAAAGACTCTGAAGTTTCAAAGTCTTATACTTGGGATTTTTTAATCTTTACATTTCTGTTTTTCACTACCAATTATACTCTGAGGATTCCTCATTTTATCTTCTTTTTAAAAATTATATGATATTCCAGTCTTTGAAGCACCAAAAAAGAAAAAAGAAAAAAAGAAAGAAAGGAAGAAAGAAAGAAAGAAAGAAAGAAAGAAAGAAAGAAAGAAAGAAAGAAAGAAAGAAAGAAAGAAAGAAAGAAAGAAAGAAAACTAAATAGATTGGCAGTGCTCATCCTTAGCCTTGAACTGTCTATGTAACTATCCACATAATTTTGATTGCTTGCCAGGCTTCACTAGCCAAACATTGCACAAGCACCTAACATTCAACATACAAAGAACTAAAGTCATTATTGTTTATAGTTCCTCTTCACTCACTAAACATCACAGTAAATAGAACATTAAGCTAAAAATCTCAGTGTTATCTTCAGCAATTCCCACTTACTTCTCCCCAATATTTAATCTGTCATCAAGCCTTATTGAGTATATCATTGAAATATCTCAAATCTGTATCAACTGTCTACTTCACATCTTTATCATTTCTCACTTTAAACTACTAAAATTACTCATTTCTCTAAAAATTGACTTTAATTTGAGTTCTCCGGCCTACACCCTCTACCCCTCAAAACCTTCAACTTCCTGGGTGGTTTTAAAATGTCTTGAAGAGACCTTCAAAAATACATGGAACTATAATGTCTGGGGTTTACTAATATGATAATGGAAGTAATTTAAGTCATTTTTCTTCTTCTTTTACAATTAGACCCAAAGTATGCCCATTGTTAAACTATCAAGAAACTCCACAATCTAAGCAGCAAGGTGGTCAGATTGGCCACAAAGAAGCAAGATTTAGAAAAGGGCAGGGTCCTGAAAAGTTCACAACAATTCCAGGGGAGCAGAATCAAAATTGGGTCAGAAAGAGCCATGCCAACTTCATGGCATCACAAGCAGAGAGCAAGGCTATGCTTAGTAAGGTGACAGCAATCACACTGAATTAGTGAGCTGGGGACTTAAAAGGAGGAGCCTCTTATCAGGCCAGAGGAGGAACACACGTGCCATAAAATAAACTCGTCAAGATCAGTGAGTTAGAGGGAGGGGTGGGATTGTCCAACAAGCCTAGGACTTAGCAGGTAGAAAAGGTAGGTAGGGCCAAAAAGTGGCCATGTTGGAGGCAACAGCTTTACTTCTTTCCAAGAAATTTAAGGAAGCCTGATTTCCTTGGCACTCCCTTCAGAACTATTCTTCCCAGCCTTAAGAGAACAGAGACTGTTAGGTGCAGAAATGACTATCTTGGTTGAGGGCTCATTCAGATTTCTCTGAGCAAATAATGTTACTTTGAGGGGGGAGCCAGAAGAAAACATTGCAATAAGGCCAAGAGAGTTGGTTCTACCTCAACCTGTCTTTTTATTTTCAATTCCATTTGAGGCAATAAGTATTGATTTGGGGCTTCTGGAATGTATTTGCCTGGTTGGGCCACTCTCTGATCCTGCACAATACGATTAGAATGAGAAAAGTGAGGAGTTATTAAAAATTCAGCCAACCTCACCCCAACCTGTAAAAATACTGGGAGAAACATCATCAATCCACTGAATCCTCATTCTAGAAGTCCATCTACCCAGCAGAATGGAAACATGATATTTTGATATTTTTCCCACATCATTCTTTCCCAACTATACTCTATACTGTATGGCAAATAGACAATGTTGTGTTTCAGTGAACAGTACTCCAATAAAGAACGGCCCTCCCTAATTAGCTCCATTTCTTTATCTTCCATTTACTCCTCAGCTCACTTCAGTCTTGCCACTGTACCATCAGGATGGCTCTCACCAAGGCCCCTTGTTATGACAAAGTCCAATAAATGCCATATTCCTCTACTTTGATATATCTCATCAACATGTGATAGCTAGAAATCCAGATGTTTTCCTTAACTGTCCCTTCTCTGCATCTCCATCCAACATCTAGTCAATTACCCAAGTGACTCTATGTCATAAATATCTCTAACTTCTTCCTAGTTCTGCCATCTCTTTCTTGGATTGTTACAACCTTTCCAGGTATTGAGTATCATTACCTCTTTTCTTGTTCTAATCAATTCTATTCAAACAGAAACTAGAGCAGTCTTTCCAACATCAAATATGATCAGTGGTTACTAAATTTCAGTGATTCATCAATGCCCTTAAAATAAACTTCAAACTCCTATTGCTAACAGAGCCCAACTAGTCTAGATGTGGGTAACTCTTTCAGGGTCATCTCTCACAATACTCTTTCTTGAATATGTGTTCTAGCCCCCCAAAACAAATTCTTTCAGTTTTTCAAACAATTCTGGCTGAATTCTTCTTGCCCCTTTAACCTTTCCTTCTCCTGATCACCTGAACCCTCAGCTTCTCTCCACAATTCTATCCAGGGGCTCCCAGAGCTCTCACTACACCCTATCCCTCTGACTTCAGAACACTTGTGTTTATAGTTGTTCTTTTTCTTTACTCTTCAACAAGTGTATAAGTGTGCAATGACATTGGGGACCACATGTGTCTGTTAATTATTGTTTGCCTAGTGCCTCACAGAGGGCCTAACACATAGATCACAGAGAAATTTCAATCTCAAGTTGCAGATTTATGTTTTTATTTTAATAACAGGTTTAAAAAACATGATGGCATGTACAAACTGATCCACCCTTAGTTAGGTTTGTGATAATAAGAAACACAGTCTGTTTTTGACATGGACTGAATTATTTCCCTATCCTGAAGTTCAGAAAATGTGGAACTGTGGACTGTCTTCAAATATGATCACTATATGTGAGTATTTTCATCTTCATTAGCTCAGGTTGCTTTGAAAAATACCACAAACTAGGCAGCTTGAACAACAGATATTTATTTCTCAAAGTTCTGGAAGATGGAAACTCTAAGATCGATCTGCTACAGACTCAGTTCCCAGTGGGAGCCCACTTCCTGAGTGACACATGGCTGCCTTCCCAGTGTGTGCTCACATGGCCTTTCCTCTGTTGTAGTAGAGGGAAGAAAGCAGGCTCTCTGGTATCTTCTTGTAAACTCACAAATCCAAATGTGAGGGATCCACCCTGATGACCTCACCTAAATCAATTTACCTCACAAAGGCCCCCTCTTCAAATACCATCACATTGGGGGTTAGGGCCTCAATATATGAATTTTGAGAAGATACACAATTCAATTCATAGCAACTTGTAACAGCCCTCTACCCCTAAATCTGAAATTTTATTCCCTTTTAACTGAACCTAATTAGATACACATTTTTACAAAAAAAAAAAAATTAAGATTAATACTTTTTGAAAACATTGCAACTATAAGCAGTTGTTAAAAACCTGAAGTGTTTGGCCCTGGCTGGTGTGGCTCAGTGGATTGAATGCTGGCCTGTAAATGAATCATAAGGATCCCTGGTTAGGGTCCCTGGTTTGAGTCCCAGTCAGGGCACATGCCTGGGTTGCAGGCCAGGTCCCAGTTGGGGACATGTGAGAGGCAACCACACATTGATACTTCTCACCCTCTCTTTCCCTCTCCCTTCCTCTCTCTCTAAAAGTAAATAAATAACATTTGTTGTGTAAAAAACTGAAGTGTTTGTTAACTTCTGAGATAGAGAATTCAATTGTTAAACCTGCCTTTAAAAATCAAAGAAATTTAGCTTTTTCGCAACGGGTTTGCCGCCAGAACACAGGTGTCGTGAAAACCACCCCTAAATCAAGCCAAAATGGGAAAGGAAAAGACTCACATCAACATCGTGGTCATTGGGCACGTAAATTCCGGCAAGTCAACCACTACCGGCCATCTGATCTACAAATGTGGTGGGATCGACAAAAGAACCATCAAAAATTTTGAGAAGGAGGCTGCGGAGATGGGCAAGGGCTCCTTCAAGTATGCCTGGGTCTTGGATAAACTGAAAACCGAACGTGAGGGTGGTATCACCATCGATATCTCCCTGTGGAAATTCAAGACCAGCAAGTATTACGTAACCATCATTGATGCCCCAGGACACAGAGCATCAAAAACATGATTACAGGCACATCTCAGGCTGACTGTGCTGTCCTGATTGTTGCTGCTGGTGTTGGTAAATTTGAAGCCAGAATCTCCAAGAATGGGCAGACCCGTGAGCATGCCTTTCACACTGGGTGTGAAACAGCTGATTGTTGGTGTTAACAAAATGGATTCCACTGAGCCACCCTACAGCCAGAAGAGATACGAGGAAATTGTTAAAGAAGTCAGCACCTACATTAAGAAAATTGGCTACAACCCCGACACAGTAGCATTTGTGTCAATTTCTGGTTGTAATGGCGACAACATGCTGGAGCCAAGTGCTAATATGCCTTGGTTCAAGGGATGGAAAGTCACCCGTAAAGATGGCAATGCCAGTGGAACCACACTGCTGGAAGCTCTGGATTGTATCCTCCCACCAACTCGTCCAACTGACAAGCCCCTGCACCTGCCCCTCCAGGATGTCTACAAAATTGGTGGCATTGGTACTGTCTCTGTGGGCCGAGTGGAGACTGGTGTTCTCAAACCTGGCATGGTGGTCACCTTTGCTCCAGTCAATGTTACAACTGAGGTAAAGTCTGTTGAAATGCACCATGAAGCTTTGAGTGAAGCTCTTCCTGGGGACAATGTGGGCTTCAACGTCAAGAACGTGTCTGTTAAAGATGTTTGTCGTGGCAATGTGGCTGGTGACAGCAAAAATGACCCACCAATGGAAGCAGCTGGCTTCACAGCTCAGGTGATTATCCTGAACCATCCAGGCCAGATCAGTGGCGGATATGCACCAGTTTTGGATTGTCACACAGCTCATATCGCTTGCAAATTTGCTGAGCTGAAGAAGATTGATCATCGTTCTGGAAAAAAGCTGGAAGATGGTCCAAAGTTTCAGAAATCTGGTGATGCTGCCATTGTAGATATGGTTCCTGGCAAGCCCATGTGTGTTGAGAACTTCTCTGACTATCCTCCTCTGGGCCGCTTTGCTGTCCATGACATGAGGCAGACAGTTGCTGTGGGTGTATCAAAGCAGTGGACAAGAAGGCAGCCGGAGCTGGGAAAGTCACTAAGTCTGCCCAGAAAGCTCAGAAGGCTAAATGAATATTATCCCCCACACCTGCCACCCCAGTCTTAATCAGTGGTGGAAGAATGGTCTCAGAACTCTTTATCTCAATTGGCCATTTAAGTGTAATAGTAAAGGACTGTTAATGATTACAATGCATCGTAAAACCTTCAGAAGGAAAGGAGAATTTTGTGGACCATTTGGGTTTTTTTTGTGTGTGTGGCAGTTTTTAAGTTATTAGTTTTTAAAATCAGTACTTTTTAATGCAAACAACTTGACCAAAACCTGTCACAGAATTTTGAGTTTGTTCATAAAACAAAGTTTAATGAGAAAAAAAAAATCAAAGAAATTTAGAGAAATTAAGACATAATAGTCTTTCCCAAAAGCAGCAATCTCTCTCTTTTTTTTTTAAAAGTCAAGTCAAATAATGCCCTGAAATGTCACAACAGGTACGGACACTATATTTTTGGCTGCTGATCCCAAAACATTTCAAACAAGATTCATGTAAATGTTTTTTCTTTATTCAATTCCTATAGCTTATGTGTTTCAGTATCCAGATGATTTCATGCAGCCACTTGGCAAACAGCAGCTGCTTTACTCTATTTATAAATTGACTCACACAATAATTTTAAACAGAACTGGATATTCAATGATATTTTTGGAAATATGTTCAAATTAGACTTAAGAAGATAGATGCTCATTATTGCCATTTTTCATACAGACCAAAGCCAGAAGAAATACCAGTGAGGCAGAAGAACATGAGCAGGAAGTTGGAAACCTAGTGGGATACTGTGGTCTTTTTGTGTAGCTGATTTCTGACAACAGAATATGCAGAGAAATTTCAGAAATAAGACTTCACAGCATCTCATGAGAGGAATCTCAAGACATTAGTATAACATTTTTGTGGCAACACCTGACCTTTATCTGAATAAAGTACCTGCAAGCTTCCTTCCTATCAAATTTCCTCATCTTGAGCATGGCCAAACCCAACCCATTAATGCCTAAACTCAATCTAGCATTCTGTGCATCCCAGTAACTTTTATGCCAGAGTTTCTCCAGGCACCACACCTCTTGGTATGGTGAAGGGTAGTCTAGTCACATTGAAAGTAAGGATGGGGCAGAGCAAGAGAAATAGCACTAGAAAGACACAAAATAATCACACAAAAAAGGTTCCCTTTCCCTTCATCCCTCATTCTCAAGCAACCACCATAAACTGTGTTCCATTGATATGTGTCTATGCTGAATTGAGCCCCCTTAAATTTATATGTTAAATTCCTAACCCTGAGTACCTCAGACTGCGTTTGGGCATATGATGTTTAAAGAGGTGACTAAGTTAAAACAAGGTCATTAGGATGGACCTTCATTCAATATAAGGGGAATTTGGACATAAAAAGAGGCATCGGAGATGGGTGCACACAGAGGAAATACCATGTGGGACACAAAGAGAAAGTGACCGTCTACAAGCCAAGGAGAGCTGTCTCAGAAGGCTCAGAAAGAACCAAATCCACTGGCACTTTGATCTTGGACTTCTGTCCTCCCGAACTGTCAGGCAATAAGTTTTTGCTCTTGAAGCCACACAGTTGTGCCTTGTTATGGAAGCCTTAACAAACTAACACAGTATGTTTAATCTAAACTTACCATAATAGTTCATATTTCATCCTCTTTTTTTCTATTAATCAGCTTTTAAGCAGTTTGCTCTCAACTAGTTCTCATGGACCCAGTCCATTGCAAGCAGAGTTGACAGCATATACAAAGGCACTGAGAGACAAAAACCAGCAGGTTCAGGAAACTGCAGTAACTCAGTCCAAGATAGCTCTATAAAAAGGTGAACCAGGGCAACCCCAAAGCCCTTAAGTATGCAAGAGCCTCCAAATACCACAGAGTTTGCAGCAGTTAGTGAATATGATGTTCCCCCTGGATTCACAGCAGTACAATTTATGCCCAGTGCATATGTACACATTTTCAGTTATTGTTTTGAAAGATGTTATAATCTGAGACATTTTATCAGCAGAATTTATTGAATTTAATAATATCTTGGTACCTTTACTTTAAAGCAGATGCAAAATAAGAAACATGCACATGACTTCAATACAAGAGTAGTTGCCATAACATACACTCTGACAAAAGCAGACTAATTAATTCAGGAATGAAGTTCAATAATCAAAAGCCAGAGATGCTCTAATCATGAATGAGACACATAGAGAGAGAGGAATATCTAAACTAACAAAGTAGTCAATAGGTCATCTGAATTATGTGTAAATAGTGAATAATTGTAAAATAAAAGAATAGGGCTTGTTGGGGGTCTTGGCCAGATAATTGAACCAAGTGGGTGGGGTCTTAGATATTACAAATAGTAATTAGCTCTTTATATTCATAGACTAATATAGTAGTTAATTTAAATATATTCATAAAATGTAAAGAGTAGTTACTAAAAGGAAAAAATTAAAAGTTCAAAGTGAAAAAGAACAAAAAATGCAACAAATGGAGGGCACAAAGCAAAATGGGAATAGGACCAGCCATGTAATTTACTGTAGGAAAAGCTACTCAATCTAATTTACTTACTTAAAAAAGGAACATACCAAAAAAAAAAAGAGATGAAGAATTTGCAATACACAAAACAGTTAGAAGCATTGAGATATTTTACTAAGTCGATGATAAAAATAAACAGGAATAAAAGTGTTAATAATAGTGTTAAAAATGTTGAATAAACAAACTGTTCAAAATATTATGACAAAATATAAAATCCACAATAGATCTGCCTCTCTCATATATCAAGTGATTAATGTAAACTAAAAATAGGAAGGCTATAAAGTAGTTGAATAACATGATACTTTTTGATCTTGCAAAGCGAAGGGTACCAAAATATGCCATCTCAAAATATGCCTCTTTAGTATGTAGATAATTTTAACCTAAAAGCCATTGAGAACCAACAAGTGACAAAAAATGATCTATTCCATATTCCATCTCTAAGTCTGTCTTTATGCCAGTATCACACTCTTGATTAGTAGCTAATGCAACAAGACAAGAAAAGAAAAAAAATGGTAGTCTGTTTGGCAAGTGTCTTAGTTTAGGCTGCTGTAATGGAATACCATACAGTGAGTATTCTAGCTTATAAACAACATAAATTTACTTCTCACAGTCCTGGAGGCTAAAAGTTTGAGCTTAGTGTATTGACATGGTCAGGTTCTGGTGAAAGCCCTCTTCTAAGTTTCAAAGGGCTGGCTATATTCCCATTCTATTTTCACATGGCTAAATATAAAAGAGCTAGAGCTCTCTTTAGAATCTCTTGTATAAGGAAATCAATCCCATTCATGGGGATTCCATCCTCATAACTTAATTACCCCCCACAAGTCCCATATCTAATACCATAATATGGGGGTATAATTATTTTAACATATGACTTGAGGGGACATAAACATTCAATCTATTATAGAAAAAAATAAAACTGTTGTTCACAGATGATATAATCATCTATTTTAGAAAATCTGAAAGAATTGACAAAAACAAACAAAAAATGCTCCCCATTGTTGACAGGAGACCTCCAAAGTATTGCAACTTCCATACCATGATGCACTGGGGACCTGAATCAGAGATGAATAATAGGTTCGCCTCCATGCAGCATGTAAAAAGTGTGGCCAGCCTGGGGCTGACCAACAACACCTGCCAGCCAAAAGTCAGATAAGTCAAAAGCAGGCCTTCAGGGGGTACCCCACTCAGTCCCACCTGTGTAGCAGTGAAGGGGGTAGGGAGTCAGAATACTGAATGTTCAGTAATGTGTGAATTTTAGATAGTTTTGCAGTATATCACATGCCATATTTAGGACATATTTATACTTAAAAATGACTTGTTATTTATATGAAATTCAAATATAGCTGGGTATGTTATTTTATTTGTTTGTTTGTTTGTTTGCTAAATATGGTAATCTTACAGCTGAGTGCCAGGGACAGGGGAAGTAGACTGTAAACAACAGATCCTAGATACACTAAGGCTTTGGTAGGTATGGCTTTAGTAGCAAGGGCTTGTCCTGCTCAGTGTGAGTTTTGCCAGCTCCTTCCCCAGGAGACTGTTGCAGTTGGCCAGCACTTGCTCCACTCCACTGTAACCATGTGTAACCCAAAGGCAGTGATCTAGAATGCCAATATGTCAGAGGAGATGCAACAGGACCCTGTGGAATGTGCCACTCAGGCATTAGAGACATATAACATAGAGAAGGATATTGCAGTCTGTATTAAGAAGGAGTGTGACTAAAAATGGAACTGCTTTTTGATCCAGCAATTCCACTATTTGGACTATACCCAAAGAATCCTGAAACACCAATTCATAAGAACCTATGTATACCTATGTTCATAGCAGCACTATTTACAATAGCCAAGTGCTGGAAACAGCCTAAGTGCCCATCAGTGGATGATTGGATCAAAAAACTTTGGTACATTTACACAAAGGAATACTATACAGCAGAAAGAAAGAAGGAACTTGTACCCTTTGCAACAACATGGATGGAACTGGAGAGTATTATGCTTAGTGAAATAAGCCAGTCAGTGAAGGACAAATACCATATGATCTCACCCATTACAGGACAATAACGAACAAAACTAACAACAAGCAAAACAGAACCAAATATATGAATACAAGGAATAGGCCTTCGGTGGTCAGGGGGAAAGGGGTTGGGGGGAGTGGGGAGGCAGAGGCAAGGAAGGGGAGCAGTTTAGACAAGAACCTAGTATAAAGGAGCCATGGACATGAACAACAGGTGGGATTGACTTTGGAGGGAATGGATGGGTGGGGAGGGGGACAGAGGGGAGCAAAAAGAGGATGGATGTAATACAACAACAATAAACTTTTTAAAAAAAGAAAAAGAAGGAGTTTGACAAGAAGTGTGACCCTACCTGCCACTGTATCATGGGAAGGAACTTTGGTAGTTAAATAACACATGAAACCAAACACTTCATCTACTTCTATCTGGGCCAAGTGGCCATTCTTCTGCTCAAATCTGATTAAAAGTGGACTGTACCACATACCCAGTAATCTATCCAATAATAAGGGTTGCAGCCCAAATTTCAAATACCAGAGACTGGTTTAGGTGTTACCTAAAGGAACACCTTAATCTTGAACCTTTATTTGTTGTCTTGTACAGGGTGTTCTCTGTACTTGTTTGTTGTAGTTATAAAAGAATTAGCAAAACTTACATTTGTATCTATTTTCTATTCCATATCTCTCTGCTCCATGTTTTTTTTCTCCTTAAAAATCATTCTTTTACTCAAAAAATAAATCTGTTGAAGGAAAAAAATTTTAAAAAAACACATTTTGGGGAGGCATGAGGGCCTGTGAGTCAAGGCCTCAAGCTTCTGGCCCACAGTTCGTTGATGTCACTCAGAAAACACAAATTCAAATGTAAAATTATTAAGAGCTTCAAAATGGCAGCCACAGAGCATTAATCTTAAGAATGAGGGCCCTCTGAGCATGGGATCCTGTGCAACTGCCTAGGTAATATGAGCATGGAGCCTAGAAAATTAGCCCATTAAGAATTCTTTTTTGCTTTAAGCTAGGATGGGTTGATTTCTACTTGCTCACAAGAGGATTCTAATTAACATGCCAATTTTCATAGTTGCAAACCAAAAGGCCAAAACTATGCATTTGTAGCAGCAATGGAGTTTGCAAGATATATAGTCGCATGATAATTCTTTTCTGCTCTAGACAAAAATATTTCTTCCTAAGTCACCTGGAACTATACTGTACTCAAGAAAGATTGGAGAATTCTTACTTTCTTTATTTCTTTTCCAGTCTACAGGCAAAATATCATCCTCCTGTTTTGACATTAATAAATGTCACTAATAATTAAAATAAATTTATTGTTATATTTATATTATTTTATTCAGAAATTTTTTCATGTAATTTAAAAGGCTTTCTTCCTACTCCCTTCAGTAACAAATGATGGTTGAAGGTAATTTTTCTATTTTTATTTCACCATTAAATCCTAAGGGTACACATTATTTGTGGTGTATATCACTCTTGCACAAAATTTCATCTGTAGGAATTTGCCATTGGAAATCCTGCTTCCCCCATAGTTTATCTCACCAGAAATAACTGCTTGAATCAAAAAGGAAAATATTAGGTTGAATTAATTTATCAACCCAAACTTACAATGCTAGGTGGCAAATTCTGTGATAAACCAAGAGGAATTTTTCCCAGTTCACTAGCCAAGGAAATAGAATTATTGACTATTTAATAATTGTTCTTTCATTGCTTAACTTCACTCTTAAGATGGATTTCCAGACTTCAAATCAATAATATCCCTTTTAAATTTATATGAGAGTTCAATATTGTTGACCTTGAGCCTTACTGGTCACATGGTAATAATGACAGGAGAGGGGTTTAGGAAGGGGAGAAGGAGGGAGGAGTTTTCTACTTCTTTAATTGAATTCCCTGGATCTAAGGATTGATATTAAAATAACAAGAAAATAATGTCATGAGTTTATAAAATTAATAATCCATCTTCAACAAATTGAATAGCCTTATTTTTAAGATTAACAAAATTTGTGAATAATAGGAAAACAGCAGGTGTTCACATTTGGAACTCTATTACTGTATCAAATATAATAACAACTTTTCAAAATTTACTTGCACAATTATGACATTAATTAATGATACCATCAGTCATAGAAAAATAGTGAAAGATTTGGTTATGCCACCAAAACAATTGGATGACTCATTAATTTGGAGCAAAAACATTGTGCTTTTTGATATACTATTTTTGAATCATTGTTCAAATTTTTATCAAAGAATGTTCACAACATCCATTTCATTACCCTTCTCAAATACTCATCGGTGTGTATTGCCCCTCTGTTCCTATTCTTACTGGGCTAGACAACCTCATTACCTAACATTTTCCCTTGTTTTTCACTTATCAGGAATGGTTACAGCAAGACACTCAACAAGTTCAGCTTTACTTGGAAAGAAACTAAGACCTATATTTTGATCAGCTCTGGCTACTATAACAAAATTCCATAGATTGTGTGGCTTAAACAACAGACATTTATGTCAGTTTCAGAGGTTGGGAAGTTCAAGATCAGGGTGCCAGGATCCCAGATGGCAGCAGAATAGATAGATGTTACATTCACCTCCTCCCAGGACCAAACTGGAATTTCAACTAAAATATAGGACAATTAACCTGAATAGCCAGGTGAACACCAGCTGATCAGAAGAAGTCTTATAACCAAGGACTTACAGAAGAAACCACATGGAGACTGGTAGGAAGGGTGGAGACATGAAAAGAGCATCCCCACTCCCATGGGTGGTAACTGGGGTTTCAGAGGGATGTCTCACCTGAAAATGTTCTCCTTGAAAAGCTGAGGTCTCAACCCCATACTGTAATAAACAAAATAAACAAAATAGAAACAGACTCATGGATAGAGAGCTGATTGACAGCTATTAAAGGTGAGGGGGGAGGTGGGTAAAAAAGGTGAAGGAATTAAGCAAAATAAATAAGTAAAATTCATTGATACAAACAGTATGATGAATACTAGTGGAAAGAGGATTGGAGGTAGGCAGGAAAGGGTAAAGAGGGAATAGAAGAAGATGGAAGGAGACTTAACTTTGGGTCATGAACCCACAATAAAATATACAAATGATATATTATAGAACTGTACACCTAAAAACCTATATAATTATAACATCCATGTCACCCCAATAAGTCAGGAAATAAAGATCAAGGTGCTGCTCATTGATTTGATTTCCAGTAAGAACCCCTTCTTGTTTCCAGACAGCCACCTTCTATTTGTATCGTCACATAACTCTTCCGATTCTTATAAGGAAACTAATCTCATCATGGGGCTCCACCCTCATGACCTCATCTAACCCTAATTGCCTCTCAAAGGTCTAAGCTCCTAACACCATTACAATTACATTGGAGGCTGAGGTTTCAACATATGAATTGTGAGGGGACCCAAACATTCAATCCATAACAACCTGCAAGGTGCTGAAATAGTTCAGTGAATAAAATATGTAGGTATAAATCAAAATACAGAGGAATATATAGTTTTTTAATAAAAAAATTAAAAATTGGTTTATATATTCATGAAGATGAATACATTCTATTGGAAAATACCAAAAACTATCCAAAATAGGGGAGGCTGTCTAATAGGGAACCAATGACACACAAAAGAAACAAAGGCTAGGCTCCAACACACAATTAAATCCTTCCTTCGAAAAAACTTTCTAAGATCATTTTGATTAGATATTTACCTTTCCTTTTAAGCTTCAATGATTTCAATAGACAAACCCATGTAATTTAGTGATCGTTTATTTAGGTTCTACTCCCATTTGAAAAAATAAGTGTAGAGAAAATTTTATACTGTCAAAAGGAGAACCTGGAAACGTGATAAACTATTTAAATTACTTAATAGGTAAGAATTTTTAAAGCTATGTAAGCAGCAATGGAGTGGAATAGATGCAAGATACAAGGCTTCCCTGTCTAGAGAGTTTTTGAAGCACCTGGACAAAGCACTTGTAGAAATGATTTCTCCAGAATGATTTTGTGAATTTCAGCCAATCATGCTAATGCATGTCTACTTTGCCAGTTGGGATCTTGAACGTCCTATGCATTATGCAAACTACCAGCTTCAAAAATGATTGAGTATAAAATCTGCCCAGTTTATTCTTCAATAAAAACTGAAATAAAGTCTAAAAATTACATTGTGTTGTTTTCCATACCAAAATAGCAGTATTTCTTTTCACATGAGTGATTCTTGGGTTTCTTTCCAATTTTATTTATGTTTTCCAACCACTTAGAAGAAAAGGACAGAGCACTTATGCAAGTAAGCATCTTAACTGTCCAAGTCAGTAAACATACATTATTCTTATTTTGTGTTTAATATTTTTTAGCTTTATAAAGTTTGTTCTTGGCTTGGGGACATCACTAAGATTCTAAAAATGAACTACTTTTTAAAGCATTTTCTTCTCTAGGATTAAAACACTTTAATCTATTGTCACCAAATGGTCCTTGTTTAGTCTTCCCATTTTAATACCACAATTTCTTTTCTCAAGGTCTGTATCTGCTGTTTTAAGAATCTGTAATACCAGTCAGTGGATGACAAACTGAGGAGAAGGAAATGTGCAGATAGATACTGTAGTTCTATTTATGTTTTTAAATTTAATCTTCATTGTAACCCTAAATAGAAGATAGTATTTTAACCATTTTACAAATGAGAAAACAGACACATAGGGGTTTAGCAACTTGGCCAAGCCCAAGGAAATAAGAAGTGTCAGAGTTAAAGTTCTCATTCAAATTTGTCTTACTCTGAAGCCTATATTCTGTCACCCGCATCTTGCTTTCAAGAACCTCTCATTGATCAACAATTTGCATAATGAATTGAATCAGCCAATCATATGGCACTGATTTGTATGAAAGGAGAAAACATAATACTTGACAAAGACAGAAACCTCCCTTTTAAATTAGGAAATTATTGGGGAACCAACTCAGCATCTAAAAGCTGCTTGATGAGGAAATAGTTTGGATTTGGAAGGGTACTATGGACCTAGTCCTGCCCTAGGACTTGATGCTCCTAAACCTGATCTGACCTTCCTCAATTAATGCTGAAGACACATTGCTCCAAAGTTCTTCCTAAACTCTCCGTATTAAAAGTCTCCAACCTATGGTTTGCTAGGTCTAAGTGTAATTGTTTATGAGGCAGTATAAACGAACATGTTTGTGTCATGTGAAAGCCGACCCAGTCACATTCCGCAGGGTAAAAGACCTCCTCCTAGAACATTCCAGGCCCTTGCCTTTGGTAGTGATATGGCACTGAACAAGACCCACGTGAGTTCTGCCCGCTGGCACTCACAGTCCAATAGAATATAGAGACAATTAGCACCAACAGCTATAAAAAATGCATAACTGAGAAATTTACCCTGCTGTGATGTAGTATAAATGGATGAGCTAGGTCGGTCTATGCTGAGCAGTTACAGTGTAATCCCCAGCAAACCCACTTCTCAGCAATTCAGGAAAACAAGCATCTAGAATTTCTTCTCCATAAGCCTCTACCTAGAGAGTGTGATGAAGGAATATAAAGGTGAATGAGAACCCTCTAGAGGCTCCAAGGACTGTGGAAAAGACAAACTCAGACACAAGCAAACCTAATGAAGGGTCTGTGATACAGATAGTAACAAATGCTACAGAAGGATTAGGAAGGAAGAAATTAATGATTACAGGGGATGGAGGGTGATCTGGGATATGCTGTTGGAAGAGATATGTTTTCTGCAAGCCTTTGGGGTAAAAAAAAAAAAAATGCCTTTTTAAAAGGAGTAGAATTTTGACAGATGGAAAAATGTGGCTTTTGGTGGTTCACTAAGATTTTAAACTATAAAGAAAAACAATTTGTTTTAGTGGCATTAACATTGTTAAGGTATCACCACCCACTGATTCTTATTTAGGAATAAGGATAATAACTTCCCTTTCAAAAAATTCTGCTTGTTAATTTACCAGCATTGTGCTTAGTAACAGGCTCTGGTTGATTTAAAATCATGGTTTTGTTTTGTTTTGTTTTTTCTTTAAATAAAATTCTGTTTGAAACAGCAGAACCCCTTCCCCAGCCTCTTCCTCACACCTCACACCTCACCTCTCCTTGCTGTAGGCCCCAAAGGTGTTTCTCCCAGCACAGTTTGAAAACAACTAATATAAATAAAAACTTACTGCACAGCTAGATGCTCAGACATAAACACTGACATTGTTTTAGATATAGATAGAGACATTCTGCTGCACTCACACCCTAATGCAGTTCTAAAAACAGCATGTGTCCCAGAAGGTGGCACATGGATGGTGGGTGTTACTTGTCTCAGTAAAAATGAGCTCTTCCTTGAATGTGCATCTTGCATTCTGTGTAGAAGTTCTTACTTTGTTCAAGGGAATGAATTTTGAGATAATTAGTGTCTTGGTGGCCTCTACCCCACCCAAGTTGATTGACCAAGGTTGACCTTCATTCAACTACTGAGGTGGCCTGGCTGGTGGCATAGTGGATAAGGCACCGGCCTGCGAACTCATAGGTCACTGGTTCAGCTCCAAACCAGGGCACATAACCAGGTTGCAAGCCGGGCCTCCAGCCAGGTCTGTAGCTGGAAGCAGGAGAAAGGCAACCATACATTGATATTTCTCTCCCTCCCTGCCTCTTCCTTCCCCTCTCTCTGAAAATAATAAATTAAGTCTTAAAAAAAAAAAAAAAAACAAAACTACTGAGGTAGTCCTTCCCCTTGAGGCTGCCCTATCAGAACAAAGGTTCTAGTTAGTTCTGGTAATGGAATTATTGAAAGTTCCAAGGAACATGGAAAAAAAATGCAGCCAATGGCAGCTATTATAAGGAAGTCAGTATTAAGCAATTCACTCAAAGCACACTAGTAGAAGTAGAGCAGTTTCAAGAAGGTTAAGCATGTTCTTGTCTACAAAGATACTTTGGAAAAGTAAATACCAGGGCTGCCTCCTCCAGCCTTTGCAAGTGATTGGACACCTGAGGACATGCAAAGCAATCCCTTTCAGCTGCCCAGAGCTTCACAAGGTCCTTTCTACCATAGTTAAAAACAGTAAGGCTGGCCCTGGCCAGGTGGTTCAGATGATTGGAGCATCATCTGATGTGTGCTCAGGGCACATACCTAGGTTTTGGGTTTGATTCCTGGTCGGAGTATGTAAGAGTATGCAACTGATCAATGTTTCTCTTTTTCTCTCTCCTTCATTTTCTCTCTAAATTTAAAACAAAACAAAACCACATCCTCAGGCGAGGATTTAAAAAAAAAAAAAAAATGGATTGCAACTAATAGTTTATTCCTCCTTTCTCCCCTAAAATTGTTTTATTTCACATTTACTGAGAATTTACTGTGGGTGCATGAATGTCCCTGTAGGTGCTACTTCGCCATATTCATTTCTACCAGGCCTTCCCCCAGTTTGATGGCTACAGCAGCCCTTTCATGACTTCTTAGTCCATCATTCCCCTCTGATTTCTGCTTCTTTTAGTTTTCCTTTCTTCAATTTCATTTCCTTTTGCCACCTCTAGAACTTTTGCCATTAAATTTTTCTATGTTGCATCTCTGATCTTTCCTCTCTATATAAAAGACTTTATTAATCTGTCTTCTTCTTTTAAAAGTTCCTTATAATCTTTCACTTCCTCCACTCTGCCCACCCACCCAATAACTGGTACCCTTCCCCTCTTCATACCACCTTTCTAAGACTTAGTGAAAGAAAGTTGTTTTCACTTTTTTCCACCAGTGTAGTCTTAAATCAGATTTCTGTTCACACAACTCCCTTGAAAAGGCTTTCTTAAATGTCACCAATAACACCCCAGTCTTGGACTCAATTGTCTATTTAGTGCTCCTTGTCCTTGAGTTCTTCATGAGTTTACTCAGCTACCTCTTTCTTCTCCTTTAAGTATGAAGAAGCCATATTCTCTGGTTCTCCTCTCATGGAGCCTGGTCTCTGTGGACAGCTTCTACCTCTTTTTCTAGACCAACCCGGAAGGCAGGTGCTCCCCAGACCTCTCTCTTTAGACATTCCCCTTTAAAAACAACACATTCAAATCATAACCTGAGTATCTCTATCACAAAGATGGCTCCTATATCAGGATTTTCCATTATAAGGGAGATAAAACTGAACTAAAACTGACAAGTAAAAGAAGAGATTTATTGGCTTATGTAACTGAGAATATACTTCAGTCACAGTTTGATTCAGGGCTCCAAAAATGTCTCTGGGACTTGGTTTCTCTTTCTCTGTGTATATTAACTCCATCTTATTTTTAATTACTCCATTCTAGATTAGTCACCCATTGTAGTCTCTAAATAGATCTAAGTATCTCACAACTCATGGTTCTAGGAAAAATTCAAGGATATATGCAACCTTCCAAACGAAACGTTTCTTTTTTCAATGCTCCACTTACCCTGGGATTTTACCTTACAATTCCCTACTACTTTGTCACCTATTCATTGCTTTTAAGGTATTATTTTTAAAACATTTTATCCAGTATAATTTGCTGTTTTCATAAGAAGTAGTGGTCTGAGTAAACTAGCCTACCATTATTGGAAATAAAATTTCACTTAGTGCTCTCATCAATTTAAAATGTGTGGGTATTTTTGGCAGAAGGTTGATTTAACCTTTATTGTATTTTTCTTTTTTTTTAATTTTATTTTTGTTGTATTACATCCATCCTCTTTTTGCTCCCCTCTATCCCTATCCCCATCCACCCATTCCTCTCAAAGTCAATCCCACCTGTTGTCCATGTCCATGGTTCCTTTATACTAGGTTGTTGTCTAAATTGCTCCCCTTCCTTGCCTCTGCCTCCCCCCTCCCCCCCAACCTCCTTCCCCTTGACCACTGAAGGCCTATTCACTGTATTCATATATTTGGTTCTGTTTTGCTTGTTGTTAGTTTTGTTCATTATTGTCCTGTAATGAGTGAGATCATATGGTATTTGTCCTTTACTGACTGGCTTATTTCACTAAGCATAATACTCTCCAGTTCTATCCATGTTGTTGCAAAGGGTACAAGTTCCTTCTTTCTTTCTGCTGTATAGTATTCCATTGTGTAAATGTACCAGTTTTTCGATCCAATCATCCACTGATGGACACTTAGGCTGTTTCCAGCACTTGGCTATTGTAAATAGTGCCGCTATGAACATGGGTGTACATAGGTTCTTATGAATTGGTGTTTCAGGATTCTTTCTTATTCCAAGTATTTTTCCATCATCATTTAGTCCCCTTATCCCCCTTTCCCCATCAGTTATTGATTCATAGTTCATGTTTTCCATTATAGGCTAATTTGAAGACAGAGATCTTATTCTCTTTAACGTTGGATTTTCCATAGTACTTGAGATAAAATATTGCACATATTAGGTCTGCAATGAATAACAGTTTAAATTAAAATAAACTAATGTGAACACTCTAATTAGTTCAGGGTTACCACTCTAGTTTAGAAAAACCTGAGGGAATTTTCATATTCTCAACAGCAGCAGAAAATGACATGATAATCAAAAATATATGATAGTTCAGACTTTGATTATTAGCCAACCGCTTCATAACACAGAGAACTTTGGCATTTAGATAAAACATAACTGGGAGAAATTTCACAAAGAGAATGCAATGATCTTATTAGTGATTATTAAAAAAAACCTTTGAAGACTTTGGAAAAAGAACCACCACTTTTTACCAACCTCCTTACAAGATACACCCTTTACTATGGAGGCTGCTTCCTCCGAGCTGGGTCTTCTCCTCAGTTGTTGAGACCTGAATCAGTTTGCTGGGGCAGCCATACCAAAGAACAACAAGCCAAGTGGTTTAAACAACAGAAATGTATTCTCACAGTTCTGGAGAGTAAATGTTCAAAATCAAAGTGCCGGTAAGGTTGTGAGGGGGAATCTACACCATGGCTCTCTCCTAACTCCTGAAGGTTCCTAGATACCTTTGACATTCCATGGCTCATAGAAACATCATTCTCATCTCTGTCTTCATCTTCATCTTCACATGGTGCTCTTTGTATGTGAGCATGTCTGTTTTCAATTTCCTCTTATTATAAGGACACCTGTCATGTTGGATTAGAATCCATCTTTCTCCAGTATCGCCTCATCTTAACTATTACATTGGCAATGATCCTATTGGCAAATAAGGTCACATTCTGAAGTTCTGAGGGTGTACTAATCAGGGTTCTCTAAAGAAACAGAACCAATTATATATATGACGATTTATTATAGGACTTGGCTTTGTAGTTATGGAACCCAAGAATTCCCACCATTTGCCATCTGCAAGCTGGAGATACAAAAAACTGGTGGTGGTATAATTCATGATCAGTTTGAAGGCCAGAGAAACAGGGAAGCCCATGGTGTAATTTCCAGCTCAAAGCCAAAGGTTTGAGAATCCGGACCTCTGATATCTGAGGGCAAGAAGAGACAGGAGCTCCAGCTCAAGAATTGGATATTGCCTTCGCATATCGGTGAGGGTGGATCTATTTACTTGGTTTACTAAACCAAATCTCTTCCAGAAACATCCTCACAGACAAACCCAGAAATACTATTACCCACTCTCTGCCTATCCCTCAATAACATCAAATTGACGCATAAAATACACCATCATTGAACGAACATCAAAGTATGCCTTGGGGGAGGGGAGGTGGCTTACAGAAAAGGGGGATACATTAAATCCATAATAAGACTTAGAATGTCTAAAAAAACACTTTTTAAAATCTATCTCAAGTATAGAACTTGAAACTTCTTTTCTCACTACAGGACTTACAAGTATTTAAGACTAGCAATGTCTGGGGCTCAGAGGAAACTGTACTATGTTTTGTCTGGGGGTCAACAACCCATTGAACACATGGGCAGGGATAAAATACACACTTCCCAGACCTGCAGGTCTTCTGTCCTTGACTCATCAAAAGAACATTAAGAGGAGCACTCTCACTCCTCCACCCCTTCACTGACACCTAGGCACCTCATCTTCACTATTTGCAGAAAATAGTTGCATTATATCAAAAACTGATACCCTGCTGTACAGATCACCCAACCTTTTTAGTGAACTAGGCTTCTCAGTGTGAGCCACAGAAGGCTTGTCACAGAGCTCTCGGTGATCACCAGATACAGGGTTCCAGGTCAAAATGTAAGAGGGACTCAGGATCTAGAAGACAGTAACTTCATCTCTTTGACACATATCTAACTGTAAAGGGGGTACATTCTGCAGAAAACTGACCAGTGTCCAATCAAGTAGAAAGCATGTTGGTAACTAATTTGATGCTCTGTGCACAGTTTTGGTTCTGTTATTGCCGAGTCCAAGCATGCCTTGGTGAAATGACCAGTGGCACCCAGGTCTGCATACCAAAAAAACTTAACCAAAAAGCAATGATGCCATGAACCAGACTTGAACCACTTCTGATGATATCATTTCCGATGCCTCCCCACTGGATCATTATGGACATCGAAGAGAGCAGCCTTACTCTGCTCCTCGTGCACGTGTCTCCTCCACAGGACTCTCCCAGCCTTGACTAGAATCTGCACTTTGATATATCTGTGCTTTGCTCAAGTCGTTTGATCCATGGCAGGCCTTCCACTCTTCTCCCAACATTTCCACAGCTCTGTGTGATGGAACACTGCAGACTTATTTTTAATGACAATCTTTTAAACCCCACCTACGTAGACAGATACTTCCCCAGCCGTCCCATGCAAGATCATTGTTCTTCCTTTGAATTCCAAACAACTTGTTGACTTGGATGATGGCACATAATTGCACATGGCTCCACCTCAAAGATAGCTTTGAACACCCACCAATATTTGAACTAGACAATTAGATAAGATTTCTCCATTCTTACCAAATTTCTCAGTCTACACAGGCTTCAGGAGAAATTGTAAGGACCAGTTCTGTCTCTGACTTTCAGCACAACCACAGGGTCCTCAGATCTGGGTGGTTCATTCATAGGCTGCAATGCTTTATGCCAGGGGTTAGCCTTTTTTTTTTGTACAACTACCCACCCTGTTTTGTGCAGCGACCTCATTTACTTGTGATTACCTCATCAGTGAAGACACCATTTTAATAATGTAATAAAAATATCATTTTCCATAGAAGTTTCTACACAAGCAGGTATTTGTTTACTCTTCACATTCTTTTTAGAAAGAAGTGTGCTGGCATTTCTTCCTAATCAGCTGCAATTGTTTTTAAGTATTCACTCACTATATTTACAAGTTTGCAGCTGCAGTAAAACCTGCACGCTTTGGGATTTTTCAGATTGCCTTCCATACTTAATTGTTGTGCAAGATACGAAAGCTGCACCTGGTTGTAGAATTGTAAATATCTTAGAATGTGATTTTAGAAACAAGGGGAAATGTATTTGGGTTTAATGGAGGTGCCTAGATGATATCATTACCTTAGATAAAACTGTCCTTAGTAGAGTGATCATAATTTTTCTAGGGTTAAAGGCCCTATAAAGTTTTCTGTGCCAGAGAAGATTTTTCCATACCACTGTCCAGTAGCATCTTTCCATAAAGACAAGTATGGACAGAAGGTTGACAAGGGAGGCTGGAGACCTGGATTTTAGTCCTGGCACTGGCATATCAAAGGAGATGCATAACTTAAGTAGAGAACACTCATTTGGATCCCCAGTTGCTCATAAACAAAACAAGGATTTGACTCTACAAAACTTAAGGTTATATGACAGGGTTTGTTGGGAGGCTGCATTGTTTCATCCAGAGAACCGAAAGCCAACTATTGAAAATAATAAAAGAAAGAGAGATGATGATTAATTTTCTAGGCCTTATTAAAATTGAGATATATATTTACTTTTACTCTGCATTACTTTAGAAGTATATTTCATAAACTTCTTTATTTTATAAAATTATTAACATTGATATTAAACATTTATTTTACTGTTATTGATAGCTTTCCTATTATATTTTATTGTGTATAGTCCACCCCTTGTTCATGGTTTTCTTCCCTTTCTGTGGTTCCAGTTACCCACAGTCAACCGCAGTCTGAAAATATGAAAAGAAAATTTCAAGAAATAAACAATTCATAAGTTTTCAATTGTGCGCCCTTCTGAATACCATGATATCTTGAATCCTCAAGCACCGTCCTACCTGGAATGTGAATTATCCCTTTGTCCATGATGTGGATGCTCCCTGCCTCTTAGTCACTTAATAGCTGCCTCAGTTATCAGATCAGTGAGAGAGCACATTCACATAACTTTTATTATACTACATTACTATACTTGTTGTATTTTATCATTAGCTATTATTAATCTCTTACTGTGCCTAACTTATAAATTAAACTGCATCACAGGTATGGCTGTATAAGAAAAACAGTATATACAGGGTCCAGCACTATCTGCAGTTTCAGGCATCCAGCAGGAATCTTAGAACATATCCCCAGTGGATGAGGTGGGCTACTATATTAAATGTAATCATTAAAGTTGGGAAATAAAGGGATTAAGACTAATACATTTATAAGTGTATTAGTCTTTATTTATTTATTCACTGGCAGGCATGAAAGTTATGACTGAAAAAGGCTTCATCTTTATTTTAATATTATAACAAATGTTGCTGTTGCTGCCTAAATTTCTGCACATTTATTCAACCTTGTTTCACTTACAAATCTTAGGTAGAGGTTAAAATTTGGATCTCCCTTTAGTTGAGGAAAAAGGCCCTGACTCTTTCTTTAACAGTTTCACTGACATTATCTTGAGGGGGCTCCTCCAAATGACAGTGATTGGGAAATTTTTATAATAGCCAGGGTTAGGCAGGTCATTTTTCTTTTGGAAAATCTATGGAAGTGAGGACAGCTATTTTTGTCACTAAATGTGTTAAAGACACAACTAAGTAAGGAGTGACAGGCTTTCCTGGGCCTTAGATAATAGGATAACCAGTAATGATGATGAATCTACAGCCTTCCAATATAGAAAATTATTCCTTAATAAGCATTTAACTTTCTTTTGGTTGTTGTATTAAATTTCCTTTGGAATTTTCTTCAGATTATAGGACTATTATAGAACCACCATCATTTCTTATGATAACACACTATAGGAAACATAAAATGAAGGTGTAGCTAAGTATTCTTGGTGAAAATTCTAGGATTGAAAGTAAGTATTCACACACCCTTGATCTCAAATTTAATTAGGTATGAATAATCTAGGTGTTCAAAAGAAAAATTCATATCTGCTTTGGATATTTTCTTTACATTTTTATTCTACTTCATGGATGTTTCAGGTGACACAACTGTGTACATTCCTTGGGTGACTCAGACCCGGGAACCTCTTATATAAAGTGAAGCAGAACCAAGTGAGCTTGAAAGAGCCATGGCAAATGAACAAAAACTATCCTTTCAGGGAAGATGCTTGAGATTATAATAGTGTCATTCTGAAACATTTCTAAGAGGACTCTGAGCACTTAACAATAACAGACTCAGCAGGTTTTCTGAAGTCAGATTATCTGTGTTCAAGTCCTAGCTCTATCATTTATTCTCTGCGCAACTTTCAGCAAGTTAGTTAATAACTCTGTGTCATTTTTTTTTCATCATCAATGCATGAGAATATTAATAGTCCTGACCTCACATGGTGTTTGGGGCTGAATTATGTCCTCCAAAATTAGTATTTTGAAATCCTAACCTCCAGGGCTTCAGAATGTGATTATTTGGAGAACAGGCCTTCAAAGAGGTGATAAGTTTAAATGCAGCTATTAATGTTGGCCTTAATCCGATTTGACTGGCATCCTGATTAGAAAAGGAAATGTGGCCACACTGAAGATGCCAAAAAAGAGAATATAAAGGAAAGGCCATGTGAGAACATAGCAGGAAGTCAACAGTCTGCATGCTTAGGAAAGGGGCCAAGGAAACTCTACTACTGCCGTGATCTTGACCTCTACCTTTTGGAAGTGTTGTTTAAGTCACCCTGTTATGACAGCCCTAACAAACCAATATACCAGGTATCATGAGCTCTAATAAGGGTTCATAGTTTCACTCTTATGATTATATTGATAAGCTTCATGATTTATACTCTTCATGTCTGTATATGTTCTAAATCTGTCATAAACATGAGATAAAATTCGACTAATTAAGTCATTCTACTCCAGCAACACTTACATGTCCTCTGCAAGCAGCTACTCTAAGGAGTATGGTTTCACTCCAGCTACAAGCAGTTTGGCCTGGTCTGGGAAGAGGAGCAAAAAGAATGATTGCCCTCCTGACTTTCTGGCTCAGGGAGAGGCCTCAGGGGCCCCTGCAGAGCCTCCAACCCCCAGGTTTAACGAGAGCAAATAAAAGAAGCTGCGCAGCATATTCCACCCAGTCAAAGAACAAAAACAATCTGGGGTTGAGCATTTCATAGACGATCCCTGAATGACATCAAAGATCCAAGAAGAGCCGTAGCCTAACTACATAAATAAATGAATAAGACTTGGAAGTTAATTTAGGAGCCACAGCTAACATTTTAGGAAGAGAAAGACATAGACTAAGAGACAAAAGGATATGGAGAATAGATGATAAAATAGAGCATTTTATAAATAGCCACGATGAGAAACACAAGGACTTAATAGTCAATAATATACTTAACCATGGCTGTGTATCTTCTTCCTGGAAAAAGATGTATTTTTGGAGAATGGGACATAAAAGTTGGCTCAAATGAAGGAAAGCTATATGTATTTGGTTTAAAGTTTAGTACATTTTGAATTGCCTTTCACATAAATAAAAAATAAACACACTCACAGGGAAGCCCCAACTCTTGCCCCAAAGACCCAGCAACCCTTTGTGTTGCTCCTATCGGCCACTCTCCCTACAAGATGAGGAAGCCAGACCATGGGGGACCATCTGGACACCTTCTCAAGGGTCCCAGGGTTTGGAGCTGAGAGGCCTAGTCCCCTCCTCAGGGTGGAAAAAAATAAAAGTAAATAATTACCATAGGTATATGTCACCCAAGTAATGAGCCTAATATGTAGAGATTAAATTTTTTAATTCAAATTTAACCCTGGAAGATCAACATTGGCTCTGAGCTGCACACTTAGTTATTCTTCATCAATTTTTATTTAGAAACTATCTATCTCTTCTTAACTGTCTGAAAATATCATTGCAGTTTTTTTTCTGTACAATGAGTATACATTTGGGAAATCTTGCTCCCCAAGCAAACTCTCAGAGGAGTTCACTTGCAAACTTTTGCTCCATCACTGTAGAGAAAAATATGATGTTATCTCTAGACCTAGCAGTCATTAACTGGGGAATCAATTACTCCAGAGACTTCATTCTCCTTCCCTCACTGCCCAAAGCATAATTGCTAAGCAGAAATGAAGCCCAGCTCCAGCTCTCTCCAGGTGGTTCAGGATATTTTACCAATGGAAAAAATGAAAATTGGGGATAAGGAAAGGAAGGAAAAGGGGGAACAACTGTAACAGCATAAACAATAAAAATAAATAAAATAAAAAATACATTTCAAAATAAACTAAATTAAATTTTTATGGAACTAAAAGAGAATGTTTGTAACTCATATAAAATGTGTGAGTTACCTTTACTAATTTGGGTAAAGAAAATGCAATTCTAGAGTCCCGTTTTATGCTTCAACTCTTGCTAACTTACTAAGTAGGTTTTAAATGAAAAAGAAATTTAACAGAATTTCAGATCTGATACATTTTCTTTTAATATGGACATTATGCGGAAAGTTTAAAGGGGAGGGACTACAAGGAACTCAGGTATCCCAACTTTTATTTCAAACACAAAAACCTTTTCTCATGATTCTAAAGAGAGACCCACTGTAGAAGATCCACTGAGAAACAGGAGGCTGAAGCTTTCATCCTCATTTTGCTTGATTTTAGCCAAGTTTTTTTTTTTTTAAGTTAAAAACAAAAGCTCAGTTTCTTCAACCTTCAAGTGACAAGTTAATCTCTAAGAACACTCTGACTTTAAGAATGTTCTTGATTCTTAGTCTACTGTGCATTGGTCTCTAACTATATTACCTCCTTCCAAGTTTCTCCTTGGAAACTTAATCAAGTGCTAGTTAACCAGGCTCAGCTCTGCACCAGCCAATGCAAAGCATTGTGTCTTCTATACCTACAAGGAGCTCATGAGTCCTCATGTCCAGAAACCCCAGGGAAGTGATAGGTGTGTTTAATATGTACATGTGTGTCATTGATGTAGAGTTAAGTTTTAAGAAAATTACAGAATAAACATGCAAAAGTAACAAGAAAAATTCTAAAAACCAAAACTAGCCCTCCAAAGAGTTTACTGTGTTACAAGACTACAATTAACAGTGCAGCACACTGGCATATGGATAGATAGGGAGATTGACACAGAAGAGAGAGTCCAGAAATAAATCCATATACAGATAAGCATTTAGTTGGGAACAGGGCAGCTTTGCATATCAGTGCAGATAGATCTCTGTGTCAATAAGTAGCTATTGGGAAAAAATTATTCAGATCTCTAACTCTCCCTTATACCAACATATACTCCAGATGTCCAACAGATTTCAACAATTTTTTAAAAATGAAATTTTTATAAGCAGATTAGAAGACATCTTGGGAGACCATTTTATTACCCCAAAGTTGGAAAGGCCTTTGAAATAAAGTCTCAAAATCCAAAAGTCATTTTAAAAGGATTTGACTACATTAAATTCTTTTCAAATGTGTATATTGAAAAAAAAAAAAAAAACCTAAAGCTAAAGATATATATATATTTCTAAGTCTACTGCCTCTTAATAAAATAAAAACATCCTTGTTTGTGGTGGAACTGAAGCTCATGAATTTAACTCAAAAATAGATCCAGGGCTCTGCTACTTTTGAGCAAGTCTGTGAACCTCAGTTTCCCCATCTGTAAAATGGGGACCTCCTCCATAGGTTGCTGTTGAGGTAACATACAATAATATATGACATAGAATGTTCATGACTATAGAGCAACTAGTAGGAGCTTAGTACTCACCAATTGTCTTTGCTCTACCTGCCAGTATTATTGATAAAGCGCAAGGTGAGGTGCTTTGAGAGTGCAGGAAAAGAAGGAATAGCACTCAGCTGGGAAACCGAGACAGGCTCATGAGCACAAAGTGTGGACTGACAATGAAAAAAACAAGAAGCAAGGCAGAGGAAGGAGCAGGCCTGCTAGAAAACACATTGCATCTGCAGGCCACAGCGCGAGCCACTGCAGGTTAGCGGTCAGGACAATCCCCAGATCCATCTACTTGTCACACATAGGCCTGTCTCCATTTTTAAATGGGAAGTCTTTGCCCTTACATTATATATTTTATTTTTAACTATGCAGATCTTACTGGGCTTATCCCAGTAAGATCTGCACCAACCAAATGCCATTTATGAAATTAGTCAGTTTTTTGTTAATTCCAGGATATTAGAGCTGTAATAATAAAGAATAATAACAACCATTAATTTAGCACCCATTCTCCGTCAGGCATTTTATATCTAAATTCAATCAAATATTGATGGAGTACACATTGGTGTCACAAGTGTGGGGATAGCTCCTGACACCACCCTGAGTTAGTAGTGCTCAGAGCTCAGTGGGGTACGTGGACCAGTAAACAGGCAACTATACCACAGTGTGATGGGTGCTGAGACAGGGACACCCTGAGGGCCCCTAGTCATGCCTGGGGCTCTGCGAACACTGCCAAGAGGAGGCGCTGCATGCTGAGGGCTGACAGAGGAAGAGCACAAGGAGAGCAATAAGGTGACCTTGACAGAGCAAGACTGCAGATGAAAGGCAGGACAGGAAGTCAAAGAGCTTTCATCTGGCAGGAGCAGCGAGTTCAGGGTGGGAAGGGGAGAAATGAAGCTGGAGAGGGCATGAAGCCTTAAGATGTCTCGGCTCCATCTCAAGAGTAGCGGGAAGCTACTAAAACATTGTAAAAAAAAATATTCGAGCACTGTTTGGTAGCACAGTGGATAAGGTTCCGGCTTGAGAACCCAAAGGTCACTGGTTTGATTCCCAGCCAGGGCACATAACTAGGTTGCAAGCCAGGTCTCCAGTCAGCTCTGTAGCTGGAGTCAGTTGAAAGACAACCATACATTGATGTCTCTCTCCCTCTCTGCCTCTCTCCCTTCTCCTCTCTCTGAAAATAATACATAAAATCTTTTTTAAAAATCAATGTTTAAAATATATATATTTGGAGTTGCTCTGATAGGAGTGGCTCAGTGGGTCAGGCATAGTCCCATGAAGCAAGGTTGCCATTTTGATTCCTGGTCAGGGCACATGCCTAGAATGCAGCTTTGTCTTTGAAAGATCCCTCTGGCTGCAATGTAAACAGTGAAGGGGTCAGGCAAGAGTAATCCTGAGGTTGGGGAGAAGTAAGAGTCTGAGACTGGCAGGGACCGGGTGAGGAGTGGGGTTTATGAGGAAGAGGGAAAAGCCAAGAATGAGGCCCCAGCCTCTGGCTTGAGCAATTAAGTGGATGTTAAGACAGAAAATACCAGGTAGTATTTCTGGTGGCTCTGTTACCCATCTGTGAAAGAGGCTCCTAACAACCGCACAGGATGGTCCTAGATACTAAGCACACAACTCCTAGCACTGCTCTTTGCACCTAATGTGTAGTCTTTTTAGCTTACCTAATCCCTTTTAACAGGTTTGTATTTCAGGAGAACAGAAGGCAGTGAGGTTTTATTATGCATTTTAAAAATGGAAATAACTTTTAATACTTTTAATACTGATATGCTTTTTCTACCAAATGAAGCAAAGGAACTTTGACTTCACATGAACTCCACATTAGCTGGAACTTTCCACTTTCGTAAAGCCTAACCAATTAGCTCCCCATCATTGGTAGCCTGTAGCAGTACAAAGCACCTGGCAAAAGATATGCCAGGTCATACAGCCCCAGCATGCAATGAGAGCTTCATAAATGCTTACTGAATAAGCAAACAAATCAAGGTGTAGATTTAAAACAGAGAGATACAGAGAAATGAAATGATTTAGTCAAGATCAAGGACCCCTTCAGTAACAAAGCCAGGACTAAAATTTATGATCAAATATTCAGTTTGATATTTAGCCCTGCCACTAACTGGCATATCAATTCTTGGCTCTAAAACCCACTCAGAAGAAAATGGAAACGGGACAATGCATTTCCTTTAGCATCAATTGCTTTGCGACCTCTAAGCACTATTTAGTTGTTTCCATAGCTCGTGGAGAACGTTGACTTTTTGATCTGAGATAGATCTTAATCCTCTCTGTCCTTTTTCTAAAACAAATACGGAGTAACCATTTCCTTGCTTTCGTATTTCTTTCATAATCTGAAATAAGCCCTTGAAAACCCTTTTGTTGAACACATGCTGTCATTTATCTGTATTTTGCTCAGTGGCTTGAGAACTCCTTATGAAGACACTTTTTGCAATATTCACTTTTTATTTCTTTGAGCTCTAATTTATTTCCGCCTATGCTCTGATAATTTTCATAACTGTATCAGGCCTCCTTCTTTACTGTTCTTTTGTATTTCGTAAGCATCCCATGTGTGTCCTAAGTTGTTCTTTATTTCTCATCGCCACCAGATGGTTTTCTACAGTTTCTTTATACCATTATTACAAAGGCTAGCTTCATTTCTATAGTCAGTCTTTCTAACTCCTTTTATGCTTACACAGATGTGGTTTCGCTCTGTCACCCTGAAGTGATGAATGGATCGGGATGAGATGATATTTCCCTAACAAGACAACTTGCTCTTTTTTTGAGATTAGCTTGGAAATCCTTGAACCTTGTCCATGAAACAATAAGAAAGAAATTGAGTTAAGCAATTCCACTTGCTTGGACAATTTTTTCTCCTTCTTTATGTGCATTCTCATCTTCAAAAAGCTAAAAGTTCGGTATTTACCTGTTACTGAAACTAAATTATTTTCCTGATAATACCAGATTCTTTTTTATTTAATTGTTTTGTTTTGATTCCTCAGGATCTTTCTTGAAATAAACAGGTAGTGAGGTCCCAGCCTTGTAGCTGCAACTGCATGACATGGTGGACCATTGGCTTCCACTCCCCCTGCCACCTGGGCACTCTACCAGGGCTGGATGCTGTGACAACAAGGCCAAAGGCATTGTTCATTGAGTTTGGGGTTTTTTTAAAGAATTTATTTATTATTTTTAGAGAGAGAGGAAGGGAGAGAGTCAGAGAGGAAGATAGACATCAACATATGGTTGCCTTTCACCTGCCTCCAGCTACGGACCTGGCTGGAGACCTGGCTTGCAACCTGGTTACATGCCCTGACTGGGAATCGAACCAGCAATTCGCAGGCCAGCACCTTATCCACTGTGCCACCAGCCAGAGTGTTCATGGAGTTTTGATAGAGGCCAACAACCTCTCTGAAAGACCATCTGAGAGGAGTGGATTTGTCAGGAGTGGTTCCTAGTTTTTTTAAGGTAAGGAAAAACAAAAAGGACTAGCAAGTTTTGTTTGAGGCAAATGCATATAAATTGTTTGGCTTATATTGAGATTGAGAGCTTGTGGGATAGGCAAGTGTGGGGAATTGGACGTAAGGTGTGAGGCTGAGGACAGGGAATGTGGGTGGGGCATATAGAATATCAATCAATTATGACATAGAGAACGATTGAAACTAAAGGAGGGATAATCAGAGAAAGAGGGGACCTATGAAAGCCCTCTGAGGACCAACAATATGTCCTTAAGGAATGAATATTTCAATGAAAATCAAGAAGGAACAATGTGACAAAAAAGAGATAAAATCAAAAAAATGTTTATATCACAAAGAAAAACAGAAGAAAGTGAGTCAAAAATAGAGAGCATTGCTAAGAATGACAAATGCCACAGAAAGGTAAAGTATCCATTGGATTTTTATTGAGATATAATTTACATACCATAAACTTCACCTTTTGAAAGTTTACAAGTCACAGATTTTTACTATATTCACAAGGTTGTGCAACCATCACCATAATGTAATTGCAGAACATTTTTATTACCCCCAAAAGGAAACCTATACTTGTTGGCAGTCAGTTCCCATTTCCATTTCCACCTCTCCTCAGTCCCTAGCAACCACTTTGTACCCTGATGGCTTTGTTTATTCTGGTTGTTTCACATAAATGGAACTGTACAATATGAGACCCTTTGTGGCTGGCTTCATCCATTTGGCATGTTTTTGGGAGTCATCCACGTAGCAGTATATATTAATTTTTATTTTTATTTATTTATTTTTAAAGATTTTATTATTTTTAGAGAGAGAGAAAGAAAGATGAAGGAGTGAGGAAGGCAGAGAAGGAGAGAGACATCAGCATATGGTTGCCTTTCACCTGCCTCCAGCCACAGACCTGGCTGCCCTGGCTGGGAATCAAACCAGTGACCTCTGGGTTCGAAGGCCTTATCCATTGTGCCACCAGACAGGGCTGTTTTTTCTTCACATTAACTAAAAACTACTTTTTAAAAAGACTTTCTTTATTATTTTTCAGAGAGAGGGAAAGCCTCCACCTGCCTCCAGCTACAGACCTGGCTGGAGACCTGGCTTGCAACCTAGTTATGTTGTCCTGGCTGGGAATTGAACCAGCGACCTTTGGGTTCAAAGGCCAGCACCTTATCTATTGTGCCACCAGCCAGGGCTATATATTGATTTTTAAAACAAGCTGTTCCCTTGCTTTCAACAAGATATGGAAAACCTCCAAAGACGGTAGAAAAGAGAAGTAACAAAGCTTCCTCCTCCTTCATGGATTCTCTTTCAGCTACCTTGTCATGGGAAGCTGGGCTCTTTGCTGCCGATTATAGTGGGATCCACAAAGCCATGTTTATTACCAATCATCTAAGAAGTAAAAATAGAAAGCCATAAGAGAATTCAGAGACTTCTGAGGGCATATATAATATGTATACTTATATCATTTATGTTTTTATATATTATTCATCACCCTCTTCACCGATTTTTAGGTTGCTTCTAATTTGAGGTTATTGTGAATAAAACTGCTATTAAAGTTCAGCTTTCCCTTGTGCCATTTTGTCCTGCATGCCTGTTCTACAGAACCAAAGTTGTTTATCTCTATCCACCTTCTTTCCCACCTAAGTGCTGCCACCCCATGGAATATTTGATGGACATGGACATGAGCCCTCTGAGGCCCCAGAACTATCTTTATGGTTGTGAACTCAAAACTGACAAAGATTATCACTTCAAGATGGATGATGATGAAAATGAGCATCATTTATCTTTCAAAACAGTCAGCTTAGGGGCTGGTGCCAAGGATGAACTGCACATTGTTGAAGAAGAGGCAATAAACTATGAAGATAGTCCAATTAGAGTAAAACTGGCCACTTTAAAGACTCTATACAAGCCCTGGCTGGTGGCACAGTGGATAAGGTGCCGGCCTGCAAACCCAAAGGTTGCTGGTTTGACTCCCAAGCCAGGGCACATAACCAGGTTACAAGCCAGGTCTCTAGCCAGGTCCGTGGCTGGAGGCAGGTGAAAGGCAACCAACCATACATTGATGTGTCTCTCATCTCTCTCCCTCTATCACTTTCCTCTCTCTGAAAATAATAAATAAAATACTAAAAAACAAACAAACAAACAAACAAGAGTCTATGCAGCCAATGGTTTTTCTTGGTGGCTTTGAAATAACACCACCTGTGGTCTTACAGTTGAAGTGTGGTTCAGGACCTATGCATATTAGTGGACAGCAGTTAGTAGCTGTGGAGGAAGATGCACTCAGAAAATGAAGGGAGGATGTGAAATCCCTGACTGTATCTGGGAAGGGTTCTGTCCCTGGAAGCAAGATTCCATAGAAAAAAAAGTAAAATTTTCTACTGACAAAGATGATGAGGATAAGGTAGATGAAGAAGATGATTTTGAGGATGGAGAAGCTGAAGGAAAAGCTCCAGTAAAGAAATCTATATGAAATACTCTAGTCAAAAATGCACAAAAATCAAACCAGAATGGAAAAGACTCAAAACCATCAACACCAAGATCAAAAGATCAAGAACCCTTCACAAAACAGGAAAAAACTCCTAAAACACCAAAATAGCCTAGTTCTGGAGAAGACATGCAAGCAAGAATAGGAAAATGTGGTTTGCTTCCCAGAGTGGAAGCTTAATTCATCAATTATGTGAAGAATTGCTTTTAGGTGATTGACCAGGAGGCTAGTCAAGATCTCCAGCAGTGCTGGCGGTGGAGAAAGTCTCTTTAAGAAAATAGTTTAAATATTTTTTTTTAACTTTCCATCTAATTTCATTTCTGTAACAGTTGATACCTGGCTATCCTTTTCATAATGCAGTGTGAGAACTTTCCCTACACTGTCTGATAAATGTTGGCCAGGTTCCACTGCCAAGAATGTGTTGCTCAAAATGCCTGTTTAGTTTTTAAAGATGGAACTCCACCCTTTGCTTGGTTTTAAGTATGTATGGAACGTTATGACAGAACATAGTCTTAGTGGTGGTCTAATGAAAACAGTGGAGAGACAAAAATATACATGTGAAATAACTCAGTATGTTTATAATAGCAGTTTTATTTCACTAGGTATTGAGTAAATATCTAGCAGTCGAATTGCTGAATCACAGACAGTCATATATTTAATTTTGTAAGAAATTGGCACAAAGTTTTCCAAAGTAGTTACATGATGATATCCTCTCACAGCAAAGTATGAGAGTTCTAGTTGTTCCACCTTTTTTTTAACACTTGATATTGTCAGGTTTTTCATTTTAATAAAATGGTATCTTGCGATTTTATTTTGCATTTTCCTGATAACTAGGGATGTTGGATATCTTTTGTATGCTTATTGGACATTTTTTATCTATCTGTTCAAATCTTTCACCCATTTTGTAAAAGAATTATTTATCTTATATCAAGTTCTGGATACATTTGTTGGATATACATATTGTGAATATTTTCTCCCAGTCTGTGGCTTGCCTTTTTATTGCCTTCATGGTATCCTTTTAAGAGCCAAAATTTTTAATTTTAGTAGATTCAAATTTGAATTGTTTTTCTATTTTATTTTTCCTTTTAGATTTTATTTATGATTTTTAGAGAGAGGGGAAAGGAGAGATGCAGAGAGGGAGAGAGACATTATTGTACGGTTGCCTTTCACCCCCTTCCAACTACAGACTTGCAAGCTAGAGACCTGGCTTGCAACCTGGTTATGTGCCTTGGCTGGGAATCAAACCAGTGACCTTTGGGATCGCAGGCTGGCACCTTATCCACTGTGCCACCAGCCAGGGCTGTTTTTCTTTTATTGCTAGTGTTTTGTGTCTAAGAAATATTTGTTTAACCCAAGGCCATGAAGAGTTTCTTTTTTTTCTCCTTCTTAGTACCTACATTTAAGATGATGACACATGTTGAATAAGTTTTTGCGTACAGCGTGAGGTATGGGTTGCAGTCCAGTTTTTACTCAGATAAACCAAGTGCCAATTGTTGAAAAGATTATCATTTTCACATATTAGGCACTATTGTTGAAAATCAGCTGCCCAAATACATATAAATCTATTTCTGGACTCTATTCTATATGTATATGTATATCCAATCCCTCATTGTCCTAGGTAAGACAGGTAGTTTTGGTCTTTTGACCTTATTTCTCTTTTTAAAAATTATTTCAGGTGTTCGCTGCTGCATGCATTCCAGCTTGCTGGCAGCCACAGCCATCAGGCACAAGTCCTCATATTTTTAAAAAATAAAGTATGAAAACATTGGCTTGGAAACAATTTCATATTTAAAAAATCAAGAGGACACCCTGGCTGGTGGCACAGTGGATAAAGCACCAGCCTGCGATCCCAAAGGTCACTGGTTCAATTCCCCAGTCAGGCACATAACCAGGTTGCAAGCTAGGTCCTTAGTTGGAGGCAGGTAAAAGGCAACCATACACTGATGCTTCTCTCTCTTTCTTCCTCCTTTCCTGCCCTTCTCTCTGAAAATAATGAATAAAATCTTTTTTAAAAAATAAGAAGAGCTTTCAGCCAAGATGAAGGCATAGGTAGACATGCTGTGTCTCCCTCCACAAATAAGAGGAAATAAAACTACCTCAACACTGGAGACACTCAGAAGTTCCAAAAAATTGAAATGCATGGAAGTCCAACAAACAAAGATTAAAAAAAAAAAACAAACAAACAAACAAAAAAAAACCTCATCTGGGCAGATAGGAGGGGCAGAGTCAGGACAAAAAGGTTGCAGTTTAGTAGCACAATGGCAGCAATGGGACAGCAGCTATGGCCAGCAGGTGGAAATCACAGTCATATATTGTTTTAGAAGTGGGGAGGGATGCATGTGGAGCACTCCTAGCGGCGGATCAGACCTTGAGGCTCATGGTTCCAGAAGCTGGTGGCCATGGGGTATATAATGCTACATTGCTTCTGTGAAAACCAGTGGGGGTTGGGGTGGAGGAAGAGACTATTGATCTCTCAGCAGAGTCTGTTTGTTTAGAGGCCCCCTCAGTGCTAGAGCATCCACAGACCCACCAACTCTGGAAAGCACAGCCAGGGCAACAGCTAGAGAGGTGCCTGTCCCATACGGGAAGTTGGAAGAAGTGCCTAGAAAATGGAAGAGTGCTAAGCCAGTGGCATTGTTCCCTCTCAGACCCCTTCCCCACGTACAGCATCACAACATGGCAAAATGGGTTGCCCTGCACTGATGAATACCTAAGGCTCCACCACTTACAATGTAACAGGTGCAACAGCTCTACCTAAGGCACAGAGGCAAGCAGAGAAGCCTGTTAAATTGATGACACTAAGAAGTATGGCCCAAAAAAGGAAACACATCAAGGTTCCAGTTGGAGAACTAAGCGACAAGGAGACAGTCAACCTACCAGATGCAGAGTTCAAAACACTGGTGATTAAGATACTCAGAGATTTGACAGATATGCTTGAGTACAGCAAACACAAAAGGGATGAAATGAAGGCTATGCTAAGTGAAACAAGAAAGTCCTCATGAAACCAAAGGTGAAGAAAACCAGGGTTCAAATCAATGATTTGGAACATAAAAAAGAAATAAACAGTTAACCAGTACAGAATGACAAAACAAGAATTGAAGAAAATGAGGAGAGGCTTAGGAACCTCTGGGACAAGTTTAAACATGCCAATATCCTAATCAGCAGGGTGCCAGAAGGAGAAGAGGAAGGGCAAGAAATTGAAAACTATTCTGTTTTTATGCCAATACCATGCTGTTTTTGATTATTATGGCCTTTTAGTATAACTTGGTATCAGGTAACACAATACTGATACAGAGAAATCTGATTAAGATCACTGGGGAGAAGTAGGAGGGGCCATAGGAGGAGTGTACTAAGCAGTGAAAAACAGTCTAGGACGGGATTGGCCGAGAAGCTGAATGCCTCCAGAGCCAATGGAAATAAGAAGAACATTGGTTCTTTGACTCTTGAGCTTTTCTGGCTCCTGAGCTGGCTCTCTCCCAAGCTCAGGCTCAGGATCAAGCTCTCGCATTCCTAGACTGGCTAGCTCTTCGCTCAGCCTGGGATACGGCTGATGTGGCAGAGAGTGGCAGGTTTATTCTTTAGCTGTTCTAGAGGGAACAGCCTCTGAGGCAGAAGCCTGCCATTCTTTCAAAATTGTGTAGCTTTTGTGTATTATGTTGTTTTAGTTTGCAAAACTAACAGGGGAAATGATTGGAGAACCTAAGTGTTAGAGATTAGTCTTAATTGATAGGTTTAGCTGTAACTTGATAGGCTTAAGTCACTGCTTTTGAATAAAGCCTCATTTTCTTTACTACCAAACCTTTCCCTCTGGAATTTTACTAGAGGGTGGTGGTGGGCAACAGGACCCCAAAGTTTGGTTTGGTAACAACACCTCCAACTATTTCTTTCTCAAGATTGCTGTGGCTGTTTGAGGTCTTTTTTGTTCCATATAAATTTTAGAATTATTTGTTCTAGTTCTGTGAAAAAAATGCATTAGTATATGGGTAGGGATTGCACTGAATTTATAGATATCTTTGGATAGCATAGATATGTTAACAATGTTAATTCTTTCTATGAGCAAAATACATGCTTCCATTTATATGTATTTTTCTCAATTTTTCCTTTAAGTGTCTTATGATTCTCAAAGTACAGGTCTTTTACCTCCTTGGTTAAGTTTATTCAGAAGTATTATTTTTTTGATCCAATTATAAATGGGATTGACTTATTAGTTCCTCTTTCTGAAAGTTCATTATTGGTGCATAAAAATACCCCTGGCTGGTGGTACAGTGGATAAGGCAACAGCCTGCGAACCCAAAGGTCACTAGTTTGATTCCCAGCCAAGGACATAACCAGGTTGCAAGCCAGGTCTCCAGCCAGGTCAATAGCTGGAGGCAGGTGAAAGGCAACCATACATTGATGTCTCTCTCCCTCTCTGCCTCTCTCTCTTCCCCTCTCTCTAAAAATAATAAATAAAATCTTCTTAAAAATAAATAAATAAAAATTAAAATGCAACTATTTCTAAATATTATTTTTGTATCCTACTACTTTATTGGCTTCAGTTATTAATTCTAGTAGATTTTGGTGGAATCTTTAGAATTTTGTATATATATAAAATCACATCATCTACAAGTAACAGTTGGTGATCAGACTCCAGGGCCAGCTTTCTCCTCCCAATAACCTTTTGAGGCAGGTTTTCAAGATTTAGGTTAACAACCTGACCAAACTACCCAGGCCCTTCAGATACTGATGTCAAATAGAATGACTATCAAATGAAGCCCACTTTCACTCTATAGTCTCTAATCAAAAGACTTATTATGTTTCTATTCAGTTCATAAAAACATGTGACTGGAGTGAGATTTCAGAATCTCTTTTTTTTTTTCTTTTAATTTTATTGTTGTTGTATTACATCCATCCCTTTTTTTCTCCCCTCTGTCCCCCTCCCCACCCACCCTTTCCCCCCAAAGTCAATCCCACCTGTTGTCCATGTCCATGGTTCCTTTATACTAGGTTCTTGTCTAAGCTACTCCCCTTCTTTGCCTCTGCCTCCCCCCTCCCCCCTACCCCTTTCCTCCTGACCACTGCAGGCCTATTCCTTGTATTCATACACTTGGTTCTGTTTTGCTTGTTGTTAGTTTTGCTCATTATTGTCCCGTAATGGGTGAG
>PVIW01003889.1:0-41347 GCA_004026585.1 Noctilio leporinus | reverse complement strand
AGATTTCAGAATCTCTTTACAACAATTGGCAACTGATACATTATTAAGGTGAAATATGTTCAGGAATGTTTTTTTTTAACCACATTGTTAATATTGTAGATGGGTAAAATGATGCATCTGATGGCATTTCAATATATTTATTTGATTATGTTATCATTTTAATGGTTCAAAAATAATAAATATTGTTCAGACAGCAGCTGAAAATCACCCCCAACCCACCACCATCATACACGCACACACCAGAATCCAGGGCTTGATTGAAAAAGAAGTCAGAGCTCATTAACATTCATCATTCACTGATCACAGTGACCAATTCTAGGGAAGCAGGGATTATACAACCTCCTCTCTCCATATCCATTTTTCCGGAGACTTGTTACTGAGCATACAAGCTGAAGAAATATTACAGTATTGTGGAAGGTCATGTCTGTCTAGTAATAGCATCAGTCTAGAAGATTCTCTGATAGGGTTAAAATAAAAATAAAGATGAGAGGTTTATAAATTGTCTTTCTTCTGGAATGTGTCTACAACTGCCCCTTGGTGATGACTTTCACTTCCTTGCTGCTAGGATGCTCCAAATAAAGAATAATTCCTGTATGTTTCTTGGCACTAAGTTTAAAGCAAACAGTAAACCTTGCTATAAACCCATCTGAATTTTTTATAGCTCATGACTTGGGGGTTGGAGGACATGGACCATAAGAAAACCAGATTATTTTAAGATTTATTTTTTAAAGAGTATTGCACTTGTCATGCCCTGAGTTCTATGGATTTTCCATAACAAACCCAGGCAAGGACCTGGATGTCATGATGGCCTAAAGCACCATAATATCTTCAACCTTCAAAGAAATATTTGATTTTATCCAGAGTGTCTCAGTAAGTTACTAAAATGGGGAGGCCAAAGCATGCATGTTGAAGATTTTACAGCAACAAAAAGTGTGCAGGATAACCCAGTAACTAAAGAGATCATTTCATTAAAACAGCTTGGTTCTTCCACCTTCTGCCCATTATTTTCCAAAGTAAAAGAAAGTAAAAGTGTCTACATAGAAAAAAAGTTAATGATCCTATGTGGGTGACAGTCCTTATTTCATTGTGGATAAGCTTTTGCTGAGGAAGGTACCCATCTCCCCATCCAGTTGGCATAGTATATTGGGCTCTGCTACTCTTGCTAACTTGTAGCCAATATTTCCAATATTGCTTTGATAGAGTTGTATTTATTATACATCATTCATTTACTTACTCATTTACAATAAGCTAGTACTCTGGAGATAGATAAATGAGCAGTGCAGATGGGCTCACAGTCCAAATGAGTATCTCAGTTTATAGTCAGATACACTTCAGTTCACTGGGAAAGGCAAGTACAGTTATGTGGGTGCACAGAGACCACACAAACTAATGGTGCTTTCAGCAGGGCCAAGAATGAGGTTCATGTGCAAAATGTCATAGGAAGTTATTTGGGTTGGATATTGAACAACAATGAAAATTTTTCAGGTTTATGGGAAAGTATCACCAGCCCATTCCCGTAGAAAATATCTTCCCATCTTTGCATTCTTCTGTTTCTCTTGGGCATATGGTAATAGGCTGTCCACATGCATTGTCATCTTGGTGCTCATTTCACCTCTTCTCAATGGAAATATCCTTGGAGTAGGAAAGATAAAGATGACAATCACTGTGAGATGGCTGTGTACCCCCATGGCCTGGGGTGAAGGAACTTTAGGCCCCTGCCAAGCACACTGGAGCTGGCCTTACAGGTGAGGAGAATTCCTACAGCTGAATTTCTATCTCCCAAGTACTCACTGCTCCTTATACTCTGAAATAAAAGTTAAATATTAACTAACAAGAGTAATTGGAGATTGTTCCAACTGGTGTTTGAAGAGGAAAAGAAGCCCTTTCTTTTTAACACATTTCTTCTCTGAAGGATAGTTACTGTTCTCTGGACCAGTAGTTTTATTCACTTTTAGAAAGATTTTATTGATTTATTTTAGAGAGAGGGGAGGGGAGGAGAGAGGAAGAGAAACATCATGTGAGGTGTATATATCACGCCCCAACTAGATACCTGGCTCACAACCCAGGCATGTGCCCTGACTGGGAATCAAACTGGTGATCCTTTGGTTTGCAGGCCAACACTCAATCCACTAAGCCACACCAGCCATGGCTGATATTTTTATTTTTGTAGAATATTTGAAGGTAGCCTGAGTCTGCCAAGTGCAATATTATAGGAATTTGCTTTGTACTGAATTTAAGGTGTGGAAGGATTACTATTACTTAAGACTCATGATAACATAACGCTAAAGTACTATGACAGAGTTATGTTGGAAAGAACACCACTGGGACCAATGAAGGTTAAACTTTAATTCTGTTAGAAGCACAACTTATGAAACCCAGAAGCAAATACTTATCTATTAATGCACACATTGCTAAAGGGAATGAAATATGAGTTCAAGTGGACTTCCTTTAGGAAATACAAGTTTCACCCTACTCTTGAGAATAAGAGCTTCTTAAGGATTTCCTTTTCTCAGTCTCCCTTCTGGTATGAGCATTCAGCTCCTTTTTAGATGACTGAGAGGAACAGACGTTCATATGAAGGATGCCTGTTCATCACTGTTCCAGGCAGACAGCTTTGAAGTTGCCTTTTTTGAATGCTCACTTATGGATGAAATTTGGCATGTTTAGGGGAGGGGAAAGCATTACAATATATTCAGCTGATTCCTCTGCTTGGAAGCGATTAAGTGAGCTGAAACTAATTCAGGGCTCTACTTTACATTTTTGGCAAACGAGCCAATATGCAGATTTGTCCCAAACAGATGTGTCTGCCAGTTACCCCAGTAGAAGTTCCAGAAGCTGAGGTTCATTGAGCTAGTGCTCCAATTAGTGAGAACATCATAACAAGTATATAATTATTCTGAAACCTGTTGAGCTTTCATCTGCTATCAATTTTATTTCATTTAAACCCAATTCAGGCTGAACCTTAAATGAACTCTATCATTGAAAATGGAATTCTTACATTGGCACTTTTGTGTTTCACATGTGCTTTGAGGTTGTAGTCAAGAAACTGAAATGGTCACAATTTATATTCAGATGGCTTCTCTGTAAATTTTCCAATGAAAAATGTGAGTCTTAGAGGAGAAGTGGTAGGTAGTTTGATAAATATTTTGTATTATCATTCAGCCCATTCGCACACTTAACTAGTCATTTACAATGAGCTGGACACTGTGCTGGGGACAGAGGTGCTAAAATGTGGTTTCTGTGGTTGTGACACTCTAAATGCAAAAGGAAGTAAAGTAAATCAGAGAGAATGCAGCACAGTGCCCTAAGGTAGGCATTAGAGTGGAAGAAGATTGGGTTGGCCAAAAAATCTGCTTAGTTTTCTTTTTCCACAAAATAAGACACATTTTTCATTTTCACCAACAACTTTATTGATTTGGATATTTTGAGTATGTCGGCTAACTCCCACATGCTATAACGTTGACTGTTCAAAGTTAATATCTCAATTTGATCGTTATCAACTTCAACTGATCTACCCAACCATGGAGCACCATCCAGCAAGATATCTCCAGGACGAAACTTCACAAACCACTTTTAACACTTTTGAACAGTTACAGCACCTTCTCCTTACAATGCACAAATATTTTGTGCAATTCAGTTGCATGTTATCTTTCTTGAAATACTAAAGCATAATATGTCCCAAATGTTGCATATGTTTCCATCTTCCACATTAAAATGGCTACACAAAATTCACCATTTTTTATGATTTTTTAAAAATGTATGCTAATATGACAGCTGTCACAATTCAATATAACGAAATTGTTTTGAATGAAGTTAAAACAACTAAGAGATAATAGAGTCACCTTACAGAAAGAAAACAAAGGAAATTTTTGGCACTGATTCAGCAACCAGTTAACACCTAAAGAGGTCTAGGAACGCTTCCTAGAGAAAGGGATATCAGATCAGATTCTTGAAGGCTTAAATTAGCTTTCCAGGGAAAAGAATGGTGATAAAGGGAAACTCCAAGTTAAAGAGACACATAGAAGGACATAGACCCATGAAAGGGCAGGACAGTTTTCAGAGATAGTGAGATTTCTACATAGAAACAATTAGAAATTAAGAAAACAAAAAGTCAAGACCAAAGGTTCCCAAAGTTCACGGTTTATTACAACCTCTGTATCTAAGTAATTTTTTCATGGCACTTCTGATCCCAAAAGAAATAGCCTACAAGCTTGATTTATTAAGTAGGTAGGTTCAAATACCATTAAGTTGCAACTGAAAAACTTTTTTTTTTAATTTCATTCTTAAATAACTATAATAACTTATTTGGGGGAATATGTGTATCAGATGGACACCATATAACTTCTCAAATATTTAAATCAGCTTGGACATAGCCATCACCACTTCCTGTTCCACATTGATTTTCCTGTAATACTTGCTGTTTATCAGAATTACTGCCAAAATCTCAGCTTCATAAAGATATTATGTTGATAGAATATATCATTACCTAAAGCTGGAATTGTAACCAATTCTTAACTAATAGTACCTGGTTTTGAGTACCTTGAATTGAAATTATAAAATATTCCTACAGCCCTGACCAGGTGGTTGAATTGGTTTGAGTATCATCCTGTACACCAAAAAGGTTAAAGGTTGTGGGTTTGATTCCTGGTCAGGGCACATACCTAGGTTGCAAGTTCAATCCCCAGTTGGGCAAGTACAGGCGACAACCTGTTAATGTTTCTGTCTCTCTCTCTCTCTCTCTCTCTCTCTCTCTCTCTCTCTCTCTCTCCCTTCCTCTCTTTCTCTCTCTCTCTCTTCCTTCCTCTCTCTCTAAAATCAATGAAACTTCCTCAGATAAGCATTAAACACTTTTCACTAATTTATTTACTTGGATGAACATTCAACACATATTTATTTATTTATTCCTGCCCCACCCTATGATTTTCTTGCCATACCTAACAGCATCTCAGCACTCAGTTTGGGAACCACTGGGCTAGTGATTAGGTTAAAGTCAAATCATAAATCACTTTATATGTTAGGAGACATTTCTGAATACAAGTGTGATATGGCCATGACAATAAATAACCAGCCAGCCATGCCTTCAAACTAAATTTCTAGAGGTGATTTGAAAATATGTGGATGAGGCAGATAAATAAATATTTTCTCTTCACTCCCTGATGCATAATAAATTGAATAGAGATTCCTGTATTTCTTACTTCCAATCTTCAATGGCCTCTGGACCAGTCAGACATGTGTAAAGTCCAGCATAAATGGATCTAGACTAGCCTATCCATCATCATTTGTCAACTAAAATTAACTCTCAATAACATGCACTTTAAAAAATAGCAAACTGTTCACTAGCAGCATTATTCATGATAGCTGAAAACGTGAAACAAAGCCAAATGTCTATCAGTTGGTCCTGACCAATGTGGCTCAGTTTGTTGGGCATCATTCTGCAAATCAAAAGATAACAATTCAATTCCTGGTTAGGGCATATGCCTGGCTTGCAGGTTTAGTCTCATTTAAGATGCCTGTGAGAGGCAACTAATCTTTCCCTTCCCTTCTCTCTAAAAAATTAATAAAATCTTTAAATGTCTTATCAATTGATGAACAGGTAAACAAAGTCTGATATAGACTTACAGGGGAATATGATTTAGCAGTTAAAAAGAATTAAGTACAGCTACAACATGGAAGAACCTCAAAAACATTATGTTGAGTGAATGAATCCAGACACAAAGGGTCACATGTTGTAGGGTTTCATTTACATGAAAGTTAGTAATAGACAAGCTAGGTAAATTCATAGAGACAAAATAGGTTGTTAGAGGCTGGAAGTAAGGAGGAATGGGGAGTAACTACAAGTAGGCATAAGATTTCTCTTTGAGGTGATGAATATATTCTGGAATTATATAGTGGTAATGGCTTCATGACTCTGAAAATATACTAAAAGCCTCTGAATTGTATACTTCAAAAATATAGAAAACGTTATGGCAGTAGTCTCCAATCTTTTTGGCACTGGTTTCATGGAAGACAATTTCTTACAGACAGGGGTAGGGGGGATGGTTTCCAAATGATTGAAGCATGATACATTTAATGCACTTTATTTCTATTATTATTACTTTGTAATATGTAAATAAAATAATTATGCTACTTACCAAAATGAAAAAACAAACTGAGCTTGTTTTCCTGCAACTATACAATCCCATCAGGGTATAATGGGAGACAGTGACACTTGAACTGTTACTTATGTCCAGTCTACCCTGTAATCTCATTCTGGCTGCTGTCACTGCAGAAAATCCTGCTTCACAAAGACAGGATGTTGGAAATGAAAGGAGGCTTTTCAGTGCTTTTGTGGCAATCTCAGCATTTTCTGCCTTGACTTTAATCCAGAACATGAGAAGATTTGAAGTTATCTCAAACATACTTTTAAGGTCATCATAACTTTCAGTCTCAAGTAGTTGATCCTCTTCTAGCACAGACAAAGTGGATTCACCTGGCTTATTCACAATTGGGCCACGGATCCATCATTCCCAGTTCAGAGGTCTTTTGTGGTTGGAAAGTAATGCTCAAATTCTTTTGAAAGCACCAAATGGGAGAAAGATGGCCCTGGATCAATCTCTTTCAAAATGTCTTCTAATGTTTGAAACATGTCAAAATTCCCAGTGTTCACTTGTTGCCTCCATAATTCCAGTGTGGCTTTGAATGCCGCCACTCTATCTGCCAACTTGAACACAGTTGTCATTCCCCCTTGAAGTGATAGATTGAGTTTGTTGAGCAGGCTGAATATGTCACACAATATGCCATGGTGACTGTTATTCTAAAAGAAATCTGTGGAGCAGCTCTCATAACTTTGGTCAGTGATCTGCTGTTAGGAAGCCATCTCACTTCTGTGGGTAAGAGAAGACATGTGTGCTCTGTGTCCATCTTCTCACAGGACTTCATGAATAGACATGAGTTTAGTGTGGTTGACCATTTAAATCACATCCTTCCAAGTGTTGTTAAGTTCAGATGACATTTTTCAGCTAGCTAGAATTTTTCTATGGATGACACAGTGCACAGACTCACATTCAGAAGTGACCTTTTTGACCCAAGTAGTGAAACCAGAAAGCCATCCACTCATAGCAGTCCTTCCATCCGTGCATATACCAACACAAAATGACCAATTCAATTTTGCTGATATGTAGTCATTCAAAGATTTGAATAGTTCCACAGTTCTGGTGTTGGTTGGCAACAAAAGTGTATATAACATATCTTTATGCACATCCTCATGAAAAATATACCACAAAAAAACAAGCATTATTTCCTTTTTGTCAACATCAGTAGACTTGTGAACCTGATTGCATACCATGGTGATTCATTAACCATCTCTAACTATTGTAGCTCAGTATCCTCTGCTTTTTCATTAATTTGTCCATCATTCTAGCCAGAAATAGGAACACGTGCCACCTTTTGAGCTTCAGCCTTTCACAAAAATGACCTTAGCAGCAGACAGGATCAACTCTTCACCAATAGTAAAGAGCTTCTTAACTTAGTGCAGACACATTATAATGCAGACACATTTGATGAAGTGGTTGCCTTCAATAATTGCTTCTTTTCTTTGTGCCCAAGTTTTTTTGTTTTTTTTTTTTTGTTTGTTTGTTTTTTTCCTTTTGAAAAAACTCCAAATCCTTGGGTTTTGATGCAGGGTGCTTGGTCTCCATGTGGTGAAGCAGTTTTGAAGGTTTCATGACTTCATTGGATGGCTGGTCACCACATACTATACAAAGCAGTTTTGAGAATGTGAATCACCTGTAATTTAAGTAGAACTCTTGGTATTTTCTTTTAAATGCAACTTTCTTTTTGTTGGCAGTCTTAATGTTCTGCTGTCTCATCACTGAATCTTTCCCCCTTTTCAAAGAAGCTCTCCAGCGATGTTTATTTTTTCCTCATTTTGACTAGGGCTAGCTTGTGGGCTTACCAACACGGTGACTGAGACAAGTGTGCAGCGTGGGAAAGCAGCATGGACAGAAGTGGTAAATAAAATAATGGGCGGGCCAGGTGCGGACTGAAATAATTACAGGATTTTGACCTAAAGCCTGCCACCAAATGCAGCTTAATTGTCACCTGCCACTCACTGATAGGATTTTGAATATGAGTCTGCAAACACTAGATTTATTACGGTCTCTGTGCAGTCAAAACTCTCTGCTAATGATAATCTACTATATTTGCAGCCATTCCCCAGCACTAGCATCATTACCTCAGCTCCACCTCAGATAATCAGGCATTAGATTCTCGTAAGGAGCATGCAACCAGATTCCTCACGTGTACAGTTCACAGTAGGCTTTTAGCTCCTATGAGAATCCAACAATGATGCAGATCTGACAGGAGATGGAGCTCAGGTGGTAATACCAGCAATGCGGAGTGGCTATAAATAAATACAGATCATGTTTCATTCACCCACTGTTCTCCTGTTGTGTGACCTGGTTCCTAACAGGCCATGGAAACTGGCCTTGGTGCTGGGGACCCCTGAATTATGCCTCAAGGAGAAAAAAAACAGAGGGACATCGGTAGTCCAGATCCCAGTGTACACTCCAACCTTCTCAAAATCAAGGATTCACCCCTGTCTCCATTAGGCCATGGTGGAAGTAAACTGTCCCTCTTGGACAGGACAGGACAGCTACTAAACCCTAAATTTACAAGTGATTATATTCTGGTAAATCATAAGGGGCTTCGACGGGATTAAGGCCTTATCTGAATCAGCAAACTGTGTTCAGGTCACACTCCTTCCTGCCACACCACCCGCAGTTTGCCTGACTTCCTCTGTAGTGTGACATGCTCACCTCACTTAAGCTACGTGCTGTGGCAAGTAGCCAATAGATCTGATGAAAATATCTATTTTTTAGGCATGTTCCCATGTCAGAGTCCTGACTTCAATATTGGTCTATAGTTCTATACCCTGTTACCATGAAGGGCACTTGTGTAAAGGATACATGAGACCTAGCAAGGGCAAACTTGATCAGGCCTGTTTCAAATGGCAATTCTAGGAAATGTCAAATGAAAGAGCTTGTTAACAAGTCACACTAAACCAAAATGCTAAAATCTTCAAGTTATGCACCTCATATCTCACCTACAGTCACTAATTACAATCTAATAATCCATAATGAGGACTCAAGGACCCTATTCCTCTTTCTTACAATTACTTGTAATATTTCAGAAAAGCTCTTTGATATTTTTAGACCTATATTGCACCATCTGAGAAGAAGAGATAAGGTTGTTTTTATTGGTTAGTATTTATAAAGCACTTTCACTTTTCAGTGGAGTAACTGTATTTTAAAAAGAAACACTAGTAATAACTACAAGGTCACTGTACATAAAACACCCAACCCTTGGCATGACTTGTGCAGGAGTCTGATCATACATCCTCACTCGCATCCTTTTTCCTCTATTACAGAGAGGACATGCACCTGCCCACTGAATTATTGCAGGACCCTCCAAAAGGGTTTGGGTACATTTGCACTAGGGTGCATGGTGACCAATTGAAGTACAGCAAGAAAGTACTAGGACTTCATTTATTTATTTGATACATATGTTTATCTTATCCTTTGTTAATGTTTGAATTTTGTCTTTGAACATGGATTTCCATTTCTGCCATCAATTTTTATTCAAATTGAATATATTTTTATGTTTGAAAGCCTTTCTATTGATTAGCCTAAAAGAGTAAAAATTTAAATTTCAAGTTGGTTATTTATTTCCTATGAATCAAGGGGCCTAATTTTTTTTTAATTGTGTAGATTGAATTATCATTACAAATTAGTAGCATACCACTGACAAAAAAAATGGTCAAATACATTACATAAAAAGTAGAAGAAAAATTTTAAATGTTCATCTTAAAAGATTTTACACATTTTTTTCCCGATATGTTCCTATATCCTTAGATGAATACAAACAATTTACTGATAAAATGACACAAGGCACAGCATTAATTCTATTCTGACTTTTCTTCTTAACAGATGAAAATGCTGAAACCCTCACATAAATAAGCAGATGGAAATAAACACATGTTAGTATAGCATTATCACTCAACTACTGGATTCTCTTTGTCTCATATTAACCAAAATAGAGCATAGTTATATATTCTCAAATTTTATTTTTAAATGACAATTCAATCACATTCTCTTTCAATTTCGTTGTAAGCCAAGAATTAGAAATCACCTGACTTAAATAGAGAGAGCTACACAATTACTAGATTCTATCACTTTCTTAGGCCCACATTAGTATTTCAAATGATCCCTTTGCATGAAGATTTTAACACACCAGACTGATATAACATAGTAAAATTTGGGATGAGGGAGAGATGTGCCATTTTGTACAGGAAAGCAGAGTCATAAAATAGGAGATGGGAAAGAAGCAGCAGAAATCACCTATGTTGCAGGGGCCTTTTCAGGCAGGTCAGTTGGTCTGCAAGATGAGGATTACCTTAAAACCTAAACCCTCCATGCTCACATAACATGAACTGCCTTCTGCACTCCTGTAACCCCAATTCCCTCAACTCTGTGCATTGTGTTGGTGTTGCTAATGGTTGGGGAGAAGGGAAAGGTGGTGTGCCACAACCTGCCACCTGCTGGAGAAAGTGGTCAATGAACAATCTCTTATGGCAAGGACATAAGGTAGCCAAAGGACATTTAAGGATGGGAGTGTCCCATGATCACTGTTGAGTTGTTCGGGATTATTCCTGTAAATAGTCTCTGTCTCCCCACCCATTCCTAAAATCTGCTGCACACAGTGCATTGAAAAAAGCCAAGTAAACCAAACTCTATTTTGGGTCAGCAAAGAGCGGAGAGAATGGCTGAAGAACAAACAGAGAGAAGAAGAAGTTCAAGAACCCCATAAGGGAGAAACTTTGAGCCAAAATTGATTGTGGAAGCAAAAGCTTCCAAGAATCTACAGAGACTTTGGGGACAATGTCGGTTTTCTTCAGGATGTAAAATAAGAGTTTACATTAATCTTGCATTTATCTCAGAGAACAGGAAAACTTCAGCTAAAGGCTGATTCAGTCAGGGTAAATTAACACCTGGAACAAAGAATGCAGAAGCCAAATGAGATCTTACCAATACCTGAACCAAGGGTTTGGTTACAAGATGTGTACTCAAAGCTTCCTACGCTTCCTAGTCTGCCAATTACCCTCTGATGACCTGGGAAAGTCATTACCCTCTCTACGGCTCAGTGTCCTTATTTATATTAGTTACATCTAGCTCATTCATTCCTTGTGAAGATTATGAAAGATCATGTCTGCAGCACATCGCCTCACAATTGCTGTCAGCTATTATTACCATTGGTTCTGTTCTTGTATTCTCTGCTCAAAGATTGTATATCCAGATTTTCTTTATACACCTTCTAGAATTCACCACTCGTTCATTCGGCACATATTTGTTAAATGCCTTTTACATGCAGAGCACAATAACAAACTCATTTTTATTCATTATTGATTTTATTTATTCATTATTCAATATATGAATTCACTCCTAAAGAATTTAAAGACTTGGAAGTATCTATCAGATAGTTTCAAATGTTTATCCCAAGGATGAAAAAATCATGGCCAAGGGAGAACTGGTGTCACGTAAGGAGATAAAAACAAGGAAAGGTATAATGCAGAAATATATACCATCAGGATAAGCACAGTTAGTTATTAAAAGTGGGCCATGCATTTAATGTATGAATTGCCAAGTTACCAAAGCAAAGCCAAAAACATGATCAGCTACAATATTCATATTGCCCATGTGGGACAAATGTTACTTACTTCAGCGGCTACATCAGTAGTGCAACAAACAGACCTAAGGAAAATTAGCTGGTGGCTCAGCGGATAAGGTGCCAGCCTGTGAACCCAAAGGTCACTGGTTCGATTCCCCAACTAGGGCACATAGCCAGGTCTCCAGCCAGGTCTGTAGTTGGAGGCAGGTGAAAGGCACGCCATACATTGATGTTTCTCTCCCTCTCTGCCTCTCTCCTTTCCCCTCTCTCTAAAAATAATAAATAAAAAATCTTTTAAAAACTGTTCAGTTAAAAAGGAACTGGAAACTTTTTCTGAGAAAAAGGGGAGAAAGAGGGAAGTTAAGAATTCCTGTCCCTGCACTCCAGGCAGGGAGCATCCACAGCGATGATGGAGAGCAGCCACATGGCACCACACTGCACCACCCACTGGCATTCACACTGACGATAGAGAGTAGAATGGAGCTGTACAAATGGGTCCGTAGCTCCTCAGAGAATTGTATGCTTTCTCTACACATCTTCTTCTTCCAGGGTTTCTGAAGGCTTAGTGCCATAACACAGTTCGGTAAAAATAACTCTATGATCTGGCTTGGTGTCAGATAGATTCAGAATGTGGAGAGCATGGGATCTCATTTAATTGCTGACTTCTTTGCCCTATTCCAGAGATTTAGATTTCACAACTACGGAGTAGGACCAGGGCCCTAGCATTTTTAAGGAATTCATCAGTGATTTCATGCTGATGGGCCATGGACCATACTTGGTGAGACACAACTCTAGGAGAGATAGATGAACTATACAGACTTCAGCGAAACAGATTTCTAGAGACCAGAAGGTTATGTGCAAGGTTACATTAGCTAACAAAAGAACCTGAGTACATATTCTTGTTGTAGGTTTTTAAAAGGTATTTATATATCTTTTGTTGTTGTTATTTTAAGATTTTACTCATTATTTTTTAGAAAGAAGGGTAGGGAGGAAGGAAGAAAGGGAGAAAAACATCAATGTATAGTTGCCTTTCACCTGCCTCCAGCTGGGGACCTGGCTGGAGACCTGGCTTGCAACCTGATTATGTGTCCTGACTAGGAATCGAACCAGCAGCACTTGGGTTCACAGGCCAGTGCTCAATCCACTGAGCCACACGAGCCAGGACTAAATATTTTTAATAGATTTGAATTATCTTATAAAAATCAAGAATATAATCAGACTTATGTCATACTAGAAGGTGGATAAGAAGGAACATTCCTAAGTCAGGGTCCACATTCCTTCAAAACAGAGTTCTGGGTGTGCTTTGAGGCAGAGTCCCAGAAATCCACGCAGGAAGACATCACTGATATAATTTTGGCCTAGAAAAAAATAGAAGGCACTTAAAGATGCCTCATCTTTGCCTTAAAGCAAAATTCTCAACGATGCACCCATGAAACAATTAATATTATACAGCACTGTGGTAAAACCTTCAGGTCAAAATTAGTTGGAAAATGTACCCCTGGGTATAGAAATGAGTTGATTCAACAACATGTAGCTGTTGACTATCAGCCAATTCAATTTTGAAGAACATTTCCTGTAAATATTGCTCTAAAAGATTTTAGAGTAGTTGGCTTTAAACCATTGTTTCTCACAGTACTTACAAAGCAGAAGCACTCTGGAGACTATTTCTAGTTGTGACTATAAATTCACATCTTTAGCAAATAGAACCATAGAATTATGATTCTGATTCATCTAAAAGCAGTTTCCAAAAAGGAAAAAAGCAAAATACATTCTTCTTTGAAAATACTTTTACTTATCTTGCTTCTCAGCAGACTGCCTTACCTGCTGATTTTGAATCTCACAATAGTACTAATTCACGTTATGTGTACACATGAGTAACTAGGATATCTACTCAGTTCATGTTACTTAATTCTGACCGGTTCCTATTCAAAATTAAAGGCAACAAATACTGTGAACAATCTAGTTCCTCATCTATTTCTCTATGACAATCAACAGTGAAATAAATTCTCAAAGCCCACTTATTAGCCTGAAAAATAAAACTAACAATTGATCAAGAAACAAATGCTATCTTTAGGTGAAATGCCTCAAATGAACCAGTAATTTAGGGGAGTAAAGAATTTTTATTCAAGCCTTGACTGGTGGCACAGTGGATAAGGCACCAGCCTGGGAACCCAAAGGTCACTGGTTCAATTCCCAGCCAGGGCACACATAACCAGGTTGCAAGCCAGGTCTCCAGCCAGGTCTGTAGCTGGAAGCAGGTGAAAGGCAACCATACATTGATGTTTCTGTCTCTCTCTGCCTCTCTTCCTTCCTGTCTTTCTAAAAATAATAAATAAAATTTTTTAAAAAGAATTTTTGTTCCAATATGGGACAGACCAGTGTGTTCACAAGTAGAATCATATGAAAGAAAAGGGCCAGGAAATTGGAGTCCAGTACACCCCCACGGCTCATCACAATAACTCTTATTTTATGTGTTATGTATTCTTTCAGGTAAGATCCCACCTAATAAAAATTTTAAATATAACCTAGAAAAATGATCCTGGGTACAAATAGAGGACACTGCAGCAGAGTTATTATGAATAAACAATTTAGCCATCAATTATAATAAAGTACAAAGAATTGAAGTAGTAGGAAATATTCGTCAGGTGCTTTATTTAACTTCGGTGTCTAAATATGTTCATGAGGAAGCATTGTCAGTACAAATCAAGGATATGTGTGCAAAGTACAGGGCACTTCATCTTTTGGATTATAGAACTAGAATGAGGAAGACTCCAAAGTGTCCATGAAACATTCTGTGCTTCATCAGTTTTACTCACCAAATTATAAACAGGTATCTTTATCTGCCGCTTTCTCATCAACCCTTTTAGATGCATCTCACTTAAAATTTATGATACTTAGGTTTGGGAAAAGTGATAGGTTTAAAATAAAGTTGTCCAAGTTCTATTTCATATGATATCTCATAATCTGGTCGTTTGGGGGCTTTGCTTTGTCTCTTGTTTCTCAATTTTCAATTTAAGAAAAAATTCCTGTCAAGCCAAAAATATGGAAGGAAAAGATTTACAGTTTCCCTAGCTCTACCGTTAATAAAGCCAGTTTAATTTATCCACAATTTGTTGAAAAGAAGCTCATTGAAAGAGTTGAGGTTTAGTTTTAAGATCTTCAAACAGCAAAAAGTCAGCAATAAAATTGAAAAGCCACATTTCCACCGCACTCTCCACCAGCTCTAATTTTACCAGTCAGATAGATATACAGGACACAGAGCTAGTGACGGGCCAAAATGAAGCACTCAGACCACACCATATAACCCAGCATAGGAATAAGTAGGAAGAGGCTGACCACTTTGTCTTTAACACTAGCTTCAGGGTGAAAATTGGGTTTACCCTGTGCAATCATACAGGGTTATGCTCTTTCTCCAAATAAATATTATGTAAGTGAGTAAAAAATATTTCAATCAATTTTGTTATTTTTTATTAAAAAATAATGATATTATTAAAAAATGAAACCCTATGAGTTATAGACTACTTTGTGTATGAGAAAATGTAGGCCCCCAAAAGATTAAAGTATTTGCTTTGAATTTTAGAATGCGAAAATAGTTTTGAAGTGAGCAAAAGGCTGCCTACTAATGCAGAAATTTTATGTACATCTCCAAGTAGTGATTATTTATTCTATTTGAATACTTTTTGTGATTGAAGAAAATCCATTCCACTTTGAACAACACTAATCATTAGGAAGTTCTTCCTCATATAAATGTAAAATCCACTTCCATGAATTTCTTGATGGGTCTTACTTGGCTCTGTGAATAAAGCAAACCCTTTTACATATGTAACCCTTAAGATTTTAGAGGTATTTATTTCAGTTGATGGCTTTCATAATTCTGGTCATCTTTGCATGGATACATTCCAATGAACAAGGAATTCTCTCAAAAAGTAATGGTAAAAAAAAATTAAAAATAAAAATAAAAAAAAGTAATGCTTATACTGGATATGACCTTTTTCATGTGACACATGTGTGATGTGGAATTATCAGACCCTCTGATCTGGATATCACCACTGATCTTACTGAATGAATTACTTGTGATACACTTTAGAGCCACCATGTTACACCCTACAGCTACTAAACATTTTCATATGAACCATATTTAAGTCACAATTAAACAATTGATTTCTTTTTCTAATTTTGTATTTATTATTTAATATGTTATTTATTATTTTTAGAGAGAGAGAGGGGAAAGGAGAGAGACAGTAAGGGAAAGAGATACCAACGTATGGTTGCCTTTCACCTGCCTCCAGCCACAGGCCTAGCTGGAGACCGGGCTTGCAACCTGGCTATGTGCCCTGGCTGGGAATCAAACCAGCAAGTGACCTTTGGGTTCCCAGGCTAGTGCCTATCCACTGAGCCACCAGCCAGGGCCTGATTTTTGTTACTTTTAGAGAAAAGGGGAGGAAGAGAAAAGAAAGGGAAAGAAAATGTGTGATTGCCTCTTATGCACCTCCAACCAGGGACCCAGCCTGCAATCCAGGCATGTGTCCTGACTGGGAATGAAACCAGTGACCCTTTGGTTCATTGTCTGGCACTGAATCCACTGAGCCACACCAGCAAGGGCCACAGTCTGTTTTAAATATAGGTTTTATTATCATTCAGATCCAGGAGAAGGGGGAGCAGGGAGCAACAGATCAGGAGACCTCTGTCACCTAAGAATTAATTTGTTATTCACAGTTCCCAAGAGGAGGGAGCACACCCCACCCTGCAGGGTTGCAGGAGGATGATTCAGGGCCACCAGGAGGCACAAGGAATAATGGGGGATATGTGGACAAAAGCCTCCATTGTGGTTGTTGCAGGTAGGAACAGACTAGGTTGAGTAAATAGCTAATTAGGGTTAGGATGCATAGTTTGAATAATTTCAGCAGGCTCTGTGCTATTGGGATGGTCTCTGATTGTCTAGTACCTAGCTTAAGGGTAATTTAGGGCATGGCAGGCAAACTGTTTGCTATTCTAGGAATTAGGTAGCCCTTGGAAGAAGCTAAATGGTCAAGGAGACATAGATGCCACAGCATCAAGAATACAGAAAGAGAATATAATTAATACAATGTCCCCAGTGTGTCTGTAGTGATGGCATTTACTCAGCCATCTATCTGAGCTTTTTCCTCTTGTTAAAAAGCCAATTTCTAAGACACACTCTATTCCTTCTGAGGCTAAAACCTTCAGGAAGCTGGGAGGGAACGGGGGACAGGTGCAGCAAACCAACCTCATCGTAGGAACCTGAGGAGCACAGGCTTTGTGGGAGTCCCTGGGCCAGCAGGCGGAGCCCTCCAGAAAGCCTCTTCCCTGGAACAAATATCCCTAGTTTCTTAGGGAAGAGAATCTGACTTCTCAATTGCCTGGCTTTTCTTAGTAAAATCTTCCCTGACAAACTCGAATATCATGCTTTCGAGCCATAACAGATTTCCAGGCAGGAGTGGGAACAAAGAGAAATGTCCACAATATTCATCTGTGCTCTCAGAGCCGCTGAACTGCTGACACAAGGCTTATAATCACATTGTTTTGCAATAAGAATGAGTCTGAGAGGACGAGATTGCTTGGAACCTCTGCTGAAATGCCACTTTCTCTTCCCATTGATCCTTCCAACGATGTGCACATCTCTGCAAAGACACAGCCAAGTGCGATCAACAATGGCATTCAAATTGTCTTCTTTCCCATCACTGCTCAGTAAATTCTCTAAAATCTGGAAAAACAGAAAACTATGGTCAGAATAAGCACCATGATCATCCCCATTTTCAGCTTACGTTAGGCCCACCGCTTAATTTAGTGGCCACTGTCACGGAGACAGGCAAGGCTGGGCAGCATGTTAGTTGGTACCATATGTCCTATGGGACAGCCTTGTTGGAGTTTCCTGCCTGACCCTCTCATCTCCCACCTAAAATTTTGGTGGCACTGAGGGTCCCAGTAATATGCTGCCAATGTTTATTTTTCCTTCCTAAACTTCCCTATATCTGGGGGGATATGTTCACTGGAACATCCTAAGACTTCCCTCCCCTCTCTGCTGTCCCAAGTCCATAGAGCCAAACTGGGAGCAGGATGCTTCAAATTGCAAACTATATTGAAATGCTATCCCATGATTTGGGGGAGGTGTAGGGTGGAGGCAATTAAAAGGTATAAAGGCATTTATTTACTAAACCAATTTGTTTTGCTTCCTTGGAGCCAAGGTAGGTGGCTCACCAGGAAACCATCACATCTTTGCATGGCAGCTAAGCTTCTAACTTTGAACTCAGTCTGGCTGGGTTCAGATTCTACCTGATCCACTACTTGTGTGATCCTAGGCAAGTTGCTCATCTTTTGCCTTCCACATGTTCACATCCAAAGAGCAGGAACAAGTATAACAACCACTTCAGAGGGTGGGTGTGAGGACTTCATGACATCAGGTGTGTTAATGCACCTATCCAAGTGCCTGGCACACACATGGTCCTCTAATCTCAGATGGGACAAAAGATACCTCCACAGCCTTCCTGTGGTAGGGCCCAGGGCATGGAGTGCACTCTGCATGAGTAAATGTGGGCCTGGAAGCTAAAAGGAAACAATCTCCTCACCATCTCTCTTTCATGCATTGATTGGCAGTGAGAGCAAACCAAGAGGTGTGTGCTTCAGAAAGCAGGGGGAGATGCTGTGCATTTCTTGTCAAAAGTGCAGCCCAGAATTTCCACGTAGGAGATGCTGATGTTGTCACTAGTCAGTGAGCCTGATTTTGTGCTAGGGTATTAACCATGTCTTTTATTTTCTATATTCTGATGCTTTGACATCTGGAGTCTTGTGGCTCTAGAGGGATTGTCCCTTCCAAGATTAGCCATTTTCTGGAGAGGAACAACTCACCTGATAGAGCACTTTTCAAATGTAAACCAACCAATTCTGAGTCCATACTCCAACTGCAACCTTTATCTGAGCGCTCTCCATAGCCCCAATCTACCCCACAGTGGGGATTGGGTACCACAATCAATAACTGCCCCTAGGGCCCCAGGCACACAGAAATTATTCAAGCCAGTGACCCCTAGGCCTGTTTACCCTGTGGAAACCACAATAAAGGCTTTTCCCCACTGTTTCCTTCTTGCTCCCACTGCTTCCTGTGACCTCCCTTCTGGTCCCTCCCGGCTTGGACATGTGTCCACCTGCTCCTCCCTGCCCCCACTGCCTTTTGGGAACTTTATCACAGTCTTTACAATAGTGATCATCTCCTGTTCTGTTGACCTCACCATCCCTAAAGGAAAAAACAGCTCCTCAGACATCAAGTACCCAGCCAGCCAGTCACCTACCCTTAACTAGTTTCCTCTGGACAGCATCCATATACTAGTAAGTGTGCTGGATGTCATCTCAGAATTCCTTGCCTGGCAGAATGTAAGCCTTCCCTACTGCCTCCAAAGTAGCACAATCCTAAAGTAGAGATGACACTGGTCCATGCTTACTGAGGCTCATTGCCACTTGCACATGCTCACCACACAAGGCACAGATGTGGTGAGGAGTCCCTGAGTCTGGTCACCTGAAAGAGGCCAAAGGTCAGCAAAGATTTCAGAAAAGGCTGATCAATCATGCATGGCTTGGTGCTTTCTACTAGAAATTTTTCCTCCAAATATGACAACATTATGATAAAACGGGGGTTAGGGTTTTAAGACATGAATTTTGAGAGGATATAATTCAGCCCAAAAAAATTAGTAACCTTAACCTCTAGGCAGGGCAGTATGTTGGCAGAAGGTCTGGGTTTGATTTCAGCCTCAGCCATTTACAAGCTGTGTAACCTTTTGGTGAATTTCTTACCATCTCAGTACCTCATTTCCCCCATTTGTAAAAATGGGGATAATAGTAACCTACAGAGATTTTTATGAGAATAAAATAAATTGGGAAAAAAAGGCCATGTAGAGCAGTAACAAGCCTTTGTTCCACTCAGAAAATATTACTATCATTAAAAGACTTATTATGCCAATGGAATTTCCTCTGCCCTCAGTGAGTTGGATCACTTACACGATGTGGCTCTGTAAAAGTAACACCGAGGAATGAAAAATAACTCCAAATAAGTACAACTGTCAGTTTATATCAGAGATACATTACTTTACTTTGAATATTAAAAAAAGATACATTTTTAACTAATAAAAATTAGTTTGTCCTGCCTTCATTTAACAGATGTTGAACAACATGTAAAGACTAGAAGCTTGAGGGGAGCAACGTTATTAGCCCTTTTAGCAAAATTTCAGTCTCGCCCCAGCAAATGTATATGACTTTCACCCAAAAGCCTTGGGGACATTCACTAGTCCATCCAAGCAAGGTGTCTGGCATAATAACAAGAAGGCTGGATTAGAATGCATATGTAATCAATAAATTAAGTGAACTGGACAGAACTATAGAAGCAATGGGATACAGAAGGGAGACTAGATAATAAGGCATTTGAGAAAGAGAATTTGCAGGTCTTGATCCAGCACCATCAAGTGTGAAAACGTTGAATTTGTGGACATAAGTTTCCCTATCTGCCAAGATGTTTTCATCTGATCTCACTCTCATGTTTCGGGGATTTATGATCTTCAAAAGGTATTTAAATTCTCTGTGTTTCAACTTCTTCAACTATAAACACAGAAAATATAATACCTTCTTTGCAAGTTTGGTGTGAAAATTAACAAAAATAGAAAGTGCTCAGCAGTGGCAGGTACGTTTATTGTTATTACAATTATTATTCATCTCTTTGCCGTTTCCATATAAGGAAACAACTTGTGGATTATTAAATTGTTTGCAGAAACCCCAACTGATACCATGGTGCAGAGCACCCTGTCCATCAGACACAAATATTCCAGTCTCTGTTGCAAATTAGTAAATTAGTTTTCTGAAGTGCCTACCAGACTCTGAGTTTGGTGAGGTCAGTCAGTCTGATCATTTCTAGAACACGAATAAAACTAAACTTAAATACATGTAAAATTGAGGCTTTGATTCTGGAACATCATCCTACAGGACTGTTATCACCTAGGACTGGCTGTCAGACTTCCTTGATAGCCCTGCTCTGTTAGCACTGCCCTAGCCCAGTCCTCAATTTGCAGCATCTGAAAGATGGGAAGTCAAGGATTTGAGGGAAAGCTATTGTGTTTTCATAACATTCAAAATATTTGGTGACACCAGATGAAGTAAATTGTTCCATTTTCAAATCATTTAAAAATACTTTCAAATGCAGCATACCATTTGATTCTAATATAAACTTCGTAGATGTAGAGAAGATGTAGTGAATGTCATTTTTCATAAAAATTAAAATTAAAAATTTGAGAAGTGAAAAGTTTTGCCCCAAAAGAAACAAACTTCCAGTTATAAAATAAATGGCATGAGGATATAATGCATAGTATAATGAGTAATATTGTATTGCATATTAAAGTTGCTAAGAGAGTAGATCTTAAAAGTTCTCATGACAAGGAAAAATTTCTAACTATTTATGGTGATTGGTGTTAATTAGATTTATCATGGTAATTATTTTGCAACATGTACAAATATCAAATCATTGAATACCTGAACCTAGTATGTTATATTTCAATTATAATCTCAATTTAAAAAAAAATAGCAGTTGTTATCAGGCAGGGTCAGAATTTACACAGATCATTGCACCAGAATCTCTTGCAAAATCATACAGGATTACATTCGGACAAGAGTTTGCCAACTTTCTTAGTACTCCTTTTTTAGAGGAAATCTTTCCCTTGTAATCACTTTTAATAAAGCAGTAAAATGTTTTAATGGCCAGTGTGACTTCTTATTGTAAAAAAGAGTAGGGAGAACAACCTATATAGTGATAAGTTGGAAAAATTAAGACTGAACTCAACTTGTCAATGGCAAGTTTTTTTATTTAATGCATACAACCCCAAAATTTCCCATAATACTAAGAAATTAGGTCATAATGGCAAGATAATTTTGATGATGCAGACCAGATGAAAGTAAAAAATATATTACTTCTTGGAAATACATGAAGCTTCAAGAACTAAAAGCCCTCCTGAAAGACATGGACTAAAAGCCTCACTGATGTAGAAGGAAAACTGAATTATACAAAGAAGCTCAGCCTTTTTTTGAAGCTTATATTTAAAACCTTAGATGGCACAATGGAGGCTAGGTAGTTCTTACTGAACCACATATTCCCACATGTGATAACTATAAACTCGGAATGAAATAAATATAAGAACTACCTCAAGACACTAAAGAATAAGCAAAAGCAGGTAGATAGATACTAGAAGGGAGTACAAACAAGGGAAAAGGAATGATACTGGAAGAATTTCCCAATTTTATGACTTTTAAACTGAGGGGAGCTCCCAGTCTGTATCATGTGACAAAACTTGGAATTTAAAAAGGTTTTTTTTTGTGTGTGTGTGGTTTGTTTTCAAGTTTTATTGGCTGAAGGAATAAGAGAACTGAGATTGGGCAGAACTACAAGTTGAAAAATGAGGAAAACCATCTCAAAAAGAAGACAGCCAGAGAGCCAAATTCTGTGTAGAAACATGGCCCAGGTCCCTCACCAACCTCGGAAATCAAACTGCACAGCCCACTCCAGGCCAGAGTCAAACCAGGAAGAAAGGCTTTGCGGTTGGGTTTCAACAAGTTAACAGCTTGCCAAAACAAAACATCAGTGCTTTTTGTACTAATACAGCAGAATCCACAATCTATATAATATCTCACAGTATCCAGGACACATTCAAAATTATTTGGCATTAAAAAAAAATAATAGGAAAACTTTTAAACTTTAAAATACATTGCATATTGCCCCAGCCAGATGGCTTAGTTGATTGGAGCATCATCCTGTACAAAAAAGGGCCTAGGGTGTGATCCCTGGTGAGGGCACATGCCTATGCTGTTGGTTTCATCCCAGGTTAGGACATGTAAGGGAGGCAGTCAATTGATGTTTCTCTCTCATATTGATGTGTCTCTGCCTCTGTCTGTCTGTCTCCTTCTTCCTTTCTACTAAAATCAATAAAAATATCTTTGAGTAAGGATTTTTAAACTAATAAAATAAGTTGCATATTTAAAATAAAAGACCATCAGCAGATACTAACTCTGAAAAGGACTAGAGGTCCTTTGTAGGCAAAGATTTTAAAACAACTGTGATGACTAATGCTCTAGGACATAAAAGAAAATAGACTCATAATTAATGCAAAGACAGAAAACCTAATCAGAGAAAGAGAAACCATAAAAATAAAAATAAATAAAGAACCAAATGGAAATTCTATGACCAAAAGGATCATAGCTGGAATTGAAAATTCATTGAACAAGCATAAGATCAGGTTAAGGATGTCAGAATAAAAGTGAAAAATACAAATAGAAAATATCTGATATAAAAAAGTGAAGAAAATATTTTAGAAAGCCAACAGAACCTCAGAGAACTATGAGATTGCCAACTGAAAGCAGGATTTAGCAAATCATCTAAATTATTGATCATGCGTAATTGTTCCAAGATGATCTGATAGCCAAATGTTCCAAATATGGAATTATCTCTCACCCACTTTAAGAGGAAACTCTGAATGACCTTTTTTTATTTAATGCATACAACCCCAAAATTTCCCATAATACTAAGAAATTAGGTCATAATGGCAAGATAATGTTGATAATGCAGACCAGGTGAAAGTAAAAAATATATTACTTCTTGGAAATACATGAAGCTTCAAGAACTAAAAGCCCTCCTGAAAGACATGGACTAAAAGCCTCATTGATGTAGAAGGAAAACTGAATTATACAAAGAAGCTCAGCCTTTTTTAGAAGCTTATATTTAAAACCTTAGATGGCACAATGGAGGCGGGGTCCTGATCAAGAATCCGTTGCTTGACGACCGATTCTGCAACCTCAGCTACTCTGAGGAAATATTCTTTTTCTGTCAGGGCTTGTAAAACTCTGCAACTCTAGAAAGACAGTCCCAGGAAGCTATTTTAAAAAACCAGTCAACAGCATTGGCACATTTGTAACTAGCATGAGTAAGTGTAATCAGCCCTGCAATTATTGCTATACTTCTGTCATTTCTTCTGCTTTTTAAGGTATTTGAAGCATTACATAGATGAGATTTGTGGTTTTATTTAACGTTTAGAAGAGTTTGGTTAAATAAATTTGCAATTGATGCTTACGCATCGGGCTAATTTAATTTGTTGAATGTCCATGTTTTGATTGATTTAAGTAGCATGTAAATAATTAGAGAGCTATTTATCATTTATGTTTAATGTTTGAAGTAATGTCAATCATTTAACTAAATTACAATATTAACAAAAGAACATTAAATAAAATATAAAAAGTTGCTAGTGTTATTTACTGTTTGAAGTACTTTCAATGATGGAGAAGAATCCAGTCAATAATTCTTCTATAGCAAATGTGGACAAAACCTAGAAGGAATAGGATATTTAATGTGTACTTCCATAATATCACATTGTATATTACTCATATTCCAACTTAAGACATTTCCAATTTTAATGTCTAACTTCCATTTTCAAAAAATCTGATTTAATCTAGTTCTGACAAGAGAATAATATTATATAAACAACTAGAGCTATAGATCAAGGGAAAATAACATTTATGCATTCTTGGCTGAGATTCATGCCCCACAAGAAGCACCTTTGATATTTGATCATTCTTCTTCTGAATGTTCATATCTAAACTCATCTGTCAGACTGATAAGGGACCCACATGCAGGTAATAACCAAGTCTTCTGAAAATGGATACCAAATCAGGAGGGCCACAAAGATAGATCTTCCAAACTGGCTGTAAGTGTTATTTCTCCCTTTACATACCATTTTTTCATAATTATTTTATTATTTATTCTTTTTTCAGAACACTGTAATTAATTAACTGGTTCCCTAGCAGTATCCAAAAGTGACTGACAAATGAGAAAGTTTTTTAGTATTAAAACTTATTACCAAATTTTTTAGTATATTAAACTTATAATAATTATTAAATAACTTATTTACATATAATAATTTACTAAAATCATTATGTTTTTGATGCTCAAATTGCCTTCTGTAGATGCTTCTTTGGAGGTGACTCTTAATAATTGCTTACATTGTGGTAAAGTATGAAGAGCATGAAATTTACCCTTTTAATCATTTTTAAGTGTACAGTTCAGAGGCATTTACTACTTTCCTATTGCTGGGCCATCTTCACCATCCATCTGTCTGCAGAATTCTTTTCATCTTTCCAAACTGGAACTCTGTCTCTCTTAAACACCAACTCCCAATTCTCTACCTCTATTCCATCCCATCCCAAGCCTAGCACCTTGCAACCACCATTCTACGTTTTGTCTCTTAATTTGATACTCAAGGTACTTTAGATAAGTAGAATTATACGATATTTGTTTTAGGGGGTCTGACTTATTTTACTTGACATATCTTGAAAGTTAATTCATTTTGTAGCATGTATCAGCATTCCATTGCCTTTTTAGGATAAATACTTTCATTGTAGTATACACCACACTTTTATTCATTTATCAGTGGACACGGGTTGCTTCTACTTTTTAGTGATTGCGAATGATATTGATATGTACATGGGTGTACAAATATCTGTTTGAGTACTACACTTATTGGGGAAATCGCTTTGTAATTTAAATAAAGGTCTAACTACTGTGCTGCACACCTGAAAGTAATTAAACTAGTATTGACTATCAAAGAAAAATTAAGTTTCTACATTCAGTTGTTTTAAGTACAAATCCAGAAGTGGAATTGCTGAATCATATGGTAATTCTGTTTAATTTTTTAAGGAACCACCATACTCTTTCCACAGCAGCTGCACCATTTTACATTCCCACTAGAAGTGCACAAGGGTTCCAGTTTCTTCACATCTTTACCATCACTTTTTATTTTCAGGTTTTGTTTTGTTTTGTTTTTTGTTTTATTTTTTAAATAACAGCTCTCCTAAAAGGTAATTTTTGCATCCTGGGTAAGATTAATGCCTCACAAGAAAAATGTTTGATGTTCAATCATTTCTAATCTCAGTCTGACAAAGGGCCCACACATAAGGGAAAGGCAAGTGACTGCTTCCTGGTTGTGGGGTTTTCTCTTGTGGGGAAGAAATGGTCTTACAACTAGATAGAGATGATGGGTGTACAACACTGTAAATGTACTAAGAGCCACTTAATGTACACACTAAAATAGCTAATGGTTATATTTGTGTTATATAAGTATACCTCAATTAAAACAAACAAAAAAACTGTGGAATGGAGTAAAAAGGAGTAAATCACTGCTGGATGAGAATGAGAACTTTGGAGAAAAGAGTGTTTCAAAGCAGGAAGTGTGCAGACAGAAGGAGAAGTGAGCCAGTTGCAGCAGTAAACAAAGTGTCAGACCTGTTTCCTGCTACTTCACCACACAGTGGTAAGGGGGATGTTAAGGGTCCTAAGTAACTTCAAGAACCTTCCAGATGTCCCTCAATTTAATTTTAGATATTTGGGACCAAAAGGGGAACTAAAAATCAAAATAGTAACTGTATACACCTCAAAAAGCAAACATCAGTAGGACGTCATCTTAGCCTTTATCAGATCTAGGTCACTTGTTTTGTCCCTAGCATGGGACTGAACCCTAGTAGCTGTCATGGCTAAAGTGAAATTTTCTCATTCAGAATTTGATCAGTGTTTCCCCTATCAAAGAATCAAAGTAATTAAACAGTAATAAGAATCATTTTTGCCTAACAAATTGGCAAAATTTTAAGATTACTAATAGCTGGTATTGGTGATGTGCGGCGCCACCTACTCTCATGCTGTGATGGTAGCAGTCCAATAAGATGGCTTCTTTAGGGGTAATATGGTTATATGTAATCAAGTTTTTAATATGCATGCCCATCTGTGAATTTATCCTAAGAAAATACCTGGAAAGGCAAGCAAAATTATATGTACAAATATACTCATTATGATATTTGTAATACTAAAAAAAGGGAAAGCATACTTTCTCAATTTTCAACAGCAAACTCATTAAATAAATTACAGCATAGCTATACAATAGCATGTTGCTATACCTATTTAACAATAATCATGGAGATCAATATTCATTGCAAAGAAAAATGCCCATATATATTACACTTAATTAAAAAGATTACGAAACAGCATATATAATAGGATTAGATTTTTTATATATGCACACAAAATAGCAAGGAGCACATCAAAATGTTAATAAGATTTCTCTCTGGGTGGTAGAATTTTCATTTTTACTTTACACTTTTTTATATTGTCTGGATTTATTTCTATTAATGTGTTACTTTTATTATAAGAAAAGCAATCATGTTTCTTTTGAGAACCTGATAAAGAAAAAGTAAGTGAAAAAAATTTTTTTAAACAACAAAAGAGACCCTCCAGGATAAAAGTACTTATGGACTTGGCTTCAATTGGATATCCAAGCTGAACAGATGGGTTTTGGCCACTGGATTCCTTCACTGTTACTTACGGCTCCTCTCAAAGGATTATTCATCATAAGCCAGACAGCCACCATATTTTTGTTTATTATGCAACTTCAGCAAGTTGCCCTAAAGGCAATCTGTAGGCCTCTGGGTGTAGACAAAGAGCTCTAATCAAGGCTACACATTAAAAACACTTTTTAAAAATCCTACCACCATCAAGGCAGCCCCCTACCACCAAGATTCTGATTTAATTAATTAGGGGTTAAGGCCTAGACATCTTATATTTTAAGAACTCCAGGTGATTTTAATATACAATCAGCATTGAGAAATAATGGTTTAGACCAGAATGACAAATTTTTGATCTGGCATTAGCCTCTCTATAATCTGGAACAGAGGTTCTCAACCATGGGGAAAAAGTTAGAAATACAAGTTCTTTTGCATTAATCCAGATATTCTGATTTAATATGTTTGGGGGTGGAGCCAAGGAATTTGAATTTTAATAACTACAACCCAGGTGACTCTGAGAAGTGATAGAAGGCCTACTGGTCCATAAAAAGACCTTTTAAGGAAGGATTTTACAAGACTTTTTTTTTTAATTTTGGCATGTCTCAAGTTGGACAGTCTCTAAAAAAAGGATGAGGCCATCAGAAATATTTGTACCAAGAAACTTAATACTAAAAATTATTTAGACTTTAAGAAGCTATTCCAACTGAAGACAAAACAACACTGGCCATAGTGTGACACAGGCTAGAAGTTTATTTTATTTTATTTATTAAACAAGTACATAATTTAAGGTTATTAAAGCAAGCTGCCCCCAGAATGTTAAGTCCTAACTTAACATTGCTGATACTTAGAAACTGTGACTTTAAGTGAGGTGAAGTATAACAAAACCAGTTTTACCATAGACTGATATAAAGAAGAGTTAAGTCCCCACAGCATATTTCAAAAATAAAAACAACACCAGGGTTCTAAATAAAGATCCAAAAACACTTCTAATATTAAATATTGAAATATGTGTGAGTCACACACATATTTAAGAAAGTTAAATGAAAACAAATAAGATCATTTTCCAACCTACTTTCTCCAGTTCAGGGTCTCGGGTGGCAGGAGCCTCTCCCTGCACCTCAGGGTAAAAGGTGGGACCCACCCTGGACAGGAGGCCATTCCATGGCAGGGTGTCTCACACCCATACTCACTCAGACAGGATCACTGCAGACACATAGCTTCACCTCACTGGCGTATATCTGGGATGTGGTAGGAACCAGGATATCCAGAGAAAAACCCACATAGACACGGGGAGAATGTGCAAACCCCACACAGGCAGTGGTTTCACTGGAAATCAGTTTTTTCTCCTCAATGTTATAACACTGAATGAAATGACATCATTTGAGGGCCCACACTACCAGTGTGAAAGAAAACTCACCAGAGTTCTTCACTCAGGAGTAAAGGAAATGTCTTCCCCCTGCTACTCAAATCTGAGTGGCCTCCCCTTTTAAGATTCTCCTCTTTCATCTTCGGACATCTAAAAAGCTAAGCAAGAAAGCAACACTCCTGTGACCTGACAGGAAAATCAAAAAGATGCTAGGAAATGGATGAGGAGTAAGTTAGAAACTCGTTTCTCAGGAAAGTCCTTTACACTGTCTCAATATTCTGAGTCCATCTATGAAAATAAACATTTAAAAGAACAGATTATGGGATATTGGTTCACCAGTATACGCCATTCAACCACAGTCCTATTAGGTTCCATCAAGAGCACTCAGAGAAGGAACAAAGGAAGATATGATGAAAGATGTAGAGAATCTGCAAAGTATGCAAAAAATTCAAAAGACTTCAGATTGGTGAAAACAGCAACTACACATACTCACGTTTATTGACCAATAAATGGAACAACAGGCCACAAGATAGAGGGACATTTCCTCTTTCTCTCCTCACCCACGGGTATAAATACATCACAAGTCAAGTTGGAATGGCAGAAAAAAAGTGAATACCTAACAAAAGTAGGGTAAGAAGCCTTGTAGCTCTGCTTCTTAAGGGAATTCTGGCCTGGAGGCTTAGATGTGATCATCTTCTTCAGCCAGTTCCCTTTTGCCCCAGGGGCCCCTGTGATGTCGCCCCTGGGAAGGCAGGCAAGGATGAGAGGAGAGAAAGCCAGAACAGAGCTGTTCAGAATTAGAAATCAGGCTTCTTTCTGATGTGCATGTCCATGTGCCCAGAATAGCAAAAGATAAAAACAGCAGATGTTCTATGGGCAAATCTAAGTTACATTTGTCTGGACTTCCTTGTGTTGTCTCTGTCTAAAAACTCAGCACAGATTCAGGAGAATCTCATTTGATTTCAAGGGTGGGAATTTAGAAAGGAATTGTTCAAATCGCATTTCTTGGATACATTTCTTCATTGTTCAAGTAATGGCCAAAGCTAAAGAGGCCAGGGGAAAAAATAAGGATTCTGTTTTCTTCACCTACATATTTTTCCCTGCCTAATGATCCCCAACATTTTGAAAAGGAAATTAAGAAACTTGATATATATATATATATATATATATATATATATTTTTTTTTTTTTTTAAATTTTTTTGCTTCACACTTTCTCCTCGCCACCCTCCCACCCTATCATTCAGTCTTCCACAGGAGGAGAGACAGCATTCTGCAAGGGAAACATTTCACCACAAGGGCCATGATTTTTGCCACATCAGGGCTAAGAAGGGCTTAAAGTCCTCAGCAGCCCACCAGTGCTCCTTCCTAATAGAAGGAGGAGAAAGAAGACTATGCTTAGACATGTACTTTCACGTGTGCAGTCCTTCTGCCAGCTGCGCAAAAATTTGGCATAATCAGCTGCAACTCCAGAGATGGCTAGTTTGCATTCCTCATAAAGGGACTCAAGCATCACACTTAAAGCCCAAGAAAGTTGTATGGACATCATCAGTGCAATGCCACAGCCACATTGGGCTTTTTCCTGATCTCCTCTTTGCTTTGGAGAGGTCATGATCAACCCATCTGGGCTGACAGTGAGGAAATGTGTTTTTGTGCTTAGATGTCTAACAGGTGATTCTCTCATAGTGCTGGGCTTGAATTCCAACTCTTCCACTTTCAGTGTATGACCTTTGGAATGTTGCTTATCATTGGTAAAGCTCAGGTTTCTCATCTGTAAAAGGAAACAGTGAATAGAACATAGCAGTTTCAGTATGAAAATTAAATGAAGCCACATGTTAAATTGCCAAGATGCCTAGAACAATAAAATTGCTTGACAAATTATAGTTGTTGTAATATTATTACTATCAGTTTATTATCAGCATTATCACTAGCCAGGAAATGGCATTTTCCAGAAAAAGTTGCCACAAAGAAATATAGGGGTGGAATCTGTATCCCATCACAGTCCCAAAAGGAAACAACTGACCCACTCAAAGGAGGATTGAAGAGACTAATCTAGGGCCTGTTTCCCACAGTGTGGGCAGGGGTAAGAGTAACCAAAGGAATGGAGCTCTCCCATACAAGTAGCAAAAGCCACCACCATCTGTGACCTGAAGGGACCAGAGGAGAAACTGTCCCAGCTCTAAAAAAAAAGGGCCTCCCAGCAGGAGGTATGGCTTGAAAGACACTCACCCATTGTCAACCCAAAGCCAGGCATGGAGGGGCCAGGGGTCAGAACCAGCCAACCTTCCTCTTCTCCTACTTCCCAATCTCCTGCTAAAGCAGCCTATTGGCTAAAGTTCCACCAGAAGCCCGCAGACTTCCCAGAGCAGAGTGCAGATAGGTATATATGGAGGATCTTGCAAAGGTGTGGGATTCACCTTTACAGAAGAAAAGGACCCTCCTTTACTGAACTACGATGAAAGGGACTTGTCTGAGTACAGAGGGAAATGTTTGTGGATGATGAGGTAGGAAGCTGAATGAATTCTAGCATGAAGATTGAGATGTTTATTTTCTTGGTAAAGTTCATAGTGTTGCTAATTGTGATGCAGAAAGTAATGTAGTGGAAATTTTGAGAAATGAGGGGAAGTTTGGAATCATTTGGGGATGACTTTGGTATACCCAATTTATGAAAAGGGTTGTCTATCAGGCAACATTTTGGATCTTGATGTTAGAGACTACGAATCCTAGTTTGTGTAGAGTTTTCAATGTTCTGCGGGTTGTGGACATACTCAGAGAAGTCAAACGATTAGCTAAATAGAAAACTGTGTAAACAGAAGAAAGCTGATTGACTGGTAGGAAATGAAAAAAAAATGAAGAACTTTGAGATCTCCATGAAATAAGAATAGAAATTAGGAGAAAGAGTACATAATGGACAATAGACAATATATTGAATTATGAAAGAGATATAAACATAAAAAGTAAACCTGTGCCAGAGTATGGCAAGGACAGGTGTGGTCATTCGAGCAGTTGGCTGAGGTGGAGTGGAGGTGAAGATCATAAAGTTAAAGGAGTGGCGGCAGTTAAAGCAGCATCTTCCAAGTGCAGCAAGTGCTGAGATGCCATAGTGAACTCATGGGGTACCATGCTCAAGGCCAGCATACAGACTCTGGACATCTTTCAGACACTGTGTGAATTGTTTATGTAGAAAGCAATCACCTCAAAAAAAAAACCCAAAAAACAATAAAACAGGAAATGAAGAAAGCAGAGTCTGGTCTTATTCCAAGGTCTGAGAGGTTGTGCATCACCCAACAGAACACATTTTATTAGTAATTGTGTTATTTAAGAATAAATTAAAATAGTTTTTTCCTTTCATGTTATATATATATGTATATAAATTATGTATATTATATATATATGTGTGTGTGTGTATATATATGTATATATATATATATATATATATAGTATAGTATATGTGTATATATATATATATATGTGTATATATATATATATATATATGGTATTTTTTAATGACCAAGTTGTTCAGGTATACATACTAAGTTGTTTAGATCTATTTGATAAATTGGTAGGTATTTTATTTTCACCATAAAAAATTTTATTGAGATGGTAAGTGTTCTTGGACCTAAGAAAGTTTGAGAACCTCAGAGTTAACATGTTTTCAGTACATCTAAAAGGAAATCCTGTTCTTATCAACCAAAGATGCTAGGGAAACTGGATATCCATATGCAAAAGAAGCAACTGAGCCTGTCTGTCCCTTACTGCATATGCAAAAATTAACTCAAAATAGTTTAAAAGTCCAAAGGTAAGAACTAAAACTATAAAATTTTAGAAGAAAACATAAGGGGAAACTTTATCTGGACATTGGATTTGGCAATGATTTGTCCAATATAACACAGGCAACAAATGAAAAATAAATTTAGCTTCAAAATGTAAAACTGTTGTACATTAAAGGACACTATCAAGAGAGTGAAAAGGCAACCCATAAAGAAAGAAAACATTTGCAAACTAGATATCTGATAAAGGATTAATAGCTAAGTATATAAAGAACTCCTAAAACTCAACAATAAATAAATAAACAAATAACCCAATTCAAAAAAGGGCAAAGGACTTGGATGTCCTTCTTCTTCCAAAGAAGGTATGCAAATGAAAAGAGGGTTATCATCAGTCATTAGGGAAATGCAGATCACAACCACAATGAGAGATCCCACTTCACAGGCTACTATCAAAAAAAAAAAAAAAAAAAAAAAGCAAGTGATTAATGGCAAAGATATGGAGAAATTAGAATCATTTGTGGATTGCTAATGGGAAAATAAAATGGTGTAGGCACTTTGTAAAAAAGTATAGTGGTTCCCTCCAAAATATTAAACCTAGAATTATCATATTATACAACAGGCTCCATGCTAGATATATAAACAAAAGTGAAAGCAGGAACTCAAATAGATGTTTGTACATCCATATTCATAGTAGCATTATTTACAATAACTAAAAGATGGAAACAACCAGTATGTCCTTAGACGAATGAATGACTAAATAAAATATAGTTTATGTTACTGAATAGCAAGTTAAGGTCCTGCCCATCACCACCTCTAAGCAAAATTCCAGAGGCAAGGATTTGGTGGTAAAGGAATCTTTATTCAAAAGCATATACTTAAGCCTATCAAGTCACAACATTAATCATCACTTAAGCCTATCAATTAAGGTTAAACTCTTAATTCCTGGGTTCTCCTATCTTTTCCCTTGTTAGTTTCTATAGGATTAGTTTACAAACCAAAACAACATAAGATACAAAAGCTACACAATTTTGAGAGGATGGCAGTTTTCTGCCTTAGATCCTGTTCCTTCCAGAACACCCAAAGAACAAACCTGCCACCCTCTACCAGGCCAGCCTGATCCAAAGCTGTGCCCCAAGTTCCTTCCCATGCAAAATACTGTCCATTGGGAAATGCAGCCAGCTGCAGCACCACCATTCAGTCATCCTTGAGGAAGAAAACCTTAAAATCCAGATCCAAAGTCTGAGAGAGGGCCAATTCAGGAGTCAGAAAACCTCCTGAGCCAGAAAGCCCACCCTCTTTTTATTCTCATTGGCTCTGGAGGCATCAGCTTCTTAGCCAATCCCATCCTAGAGTGCTTTCCACTGCTCAGCAAACTCCTCCTACAGCCCCTCCTACTTCTCCCCCCCCCACCCCCCGTGATCTTAATCAGATCTCTCTGAATCACATATATGCAATGGAATAGCATACAGCCTTAAAAAGTAATAAAATTCTGATATATGATGCAACATAAAATGAAGATATTATGTTAAATGAAATAAGTCAGACACAAAAAGGCATATTGCATAATTTAACATATATGCAGCACCTATAATAGTCGAAGTCATGGAGACAGAAAGTAGAAGAGTGGTCGGGGCTGAGGGGAGGAGGAATTGGTAGTTAGTGTTTAATGGAGATAGAGTTTCAGTTTATGGTGATGAAAATGTTCTAGAGATTGATGGTGATGGTTGCACAATAAGGTAAACATGCTCAGTGCCATTGAACTGTACTCTTAAGGAAAGTTAAAATGTTACATTTTATGCAATGCATATTTTACCACAATTGAAAACAATCTTTTAAAAAATCATTGGATACACCATTTTGCAACCATCACAGTAATAAATGACTTAGGCATCAATGGCTACTAATCCTAGTGAGTGAAAGTTTAATGAACAGGACGATCAAAGGCCTCCCTATGAGATACTTATTAATTTTAGAAGGAAAACCGTGCCTTTAAAGTGGAGGAAGCAGGCAGACCCCCTTAACCAAGTGATCAAGTTGGCCTCACCAGGATTTAGAGATAGGGACCTCTGTATCTCCTGAAAGCTACACCAAGAAAAAGAAAACAGCACTTCATTTCAGCAATATCCTTGACAAATGCACACTGCCTAAATTAATTATGAGAAAATATCAGGATAAAATAAATTACATTTTAAAAATAAAAAAGAAATTTCCAATTCAATAAGCTCTCAACAAGGAAAAGCCTTTCTTTAACCATGAGGTAGGGCAGCTTCAGGTTTATCTAATTTACCAGTTCATCATTTGTTTCTGTTTCTGTACATTTTCACTCTGCCACCCTTTGGCTATCCATTCAGCTTCCCTGCGGTTGCAAGACAGTGGTTGTGGTTCTGTATCATGCTCCAAACATAACAATGGGCAGGGAGACAAGCAGCTATTTCTTCTCATACTTAACACTCTTAAGCAATGAGAAAAGTGTTAACTACAGGCCTCAATAGTTACCCTCCATGGTCTTTGGCCCAAACTGGATCAAATGCCAACCCCTAAAAAAAAACCTCTGGCCAGGAGAAGGGGACGTTCTAGATTATTCAGCAACACTCTGGCACCTTGTGGTCAGCCAAACCAACGTGTGGCTCTTCAGCAAGGAAGAAACAGGAATGGCTGTTTCAGGAGACTCAGTGGACCTCCAGGGTCAAGGGCAGCTGCAACTTGGAATACTAGAAGATTCATCCAAAGGACATTGTAAGGAAACTAGGATCACAATGCAGGGAGGTTTGGGGGACAAGACTGTAACCTGCATCTGAGGGTCAGTAGAACAGCAGCAGCAAAGGTGCATACACATGGTGCTATAAGCATAAGAAAGGAACCTCAGAAGAGAGTTTTGTTTTTGTTCGGTTAAACTGGGCAGATAATCACCTTGAAGTGGTAGCAGGCATGTCAATGTGTAGTGCATAATCTTGTAACCCATCTTTTTCATAGAAACGAACAACACCTTCAATGTTGGTGAGTAGGAAGGGGAGATGAGAGAATGCATGCTCAAATAACATGACTCGGATGAATGGGGAAAAAGAAAAATTTTCCAGGAGAAAATGGATGGAATGTGTCTTTTATGTGCATGATCTTTTTCTTTTTTTTTTAACACTCTCTGGGATTCACAACATCCCTGTTTAGCCATTTATAGTGCCTTGTCACCTTGAGGCTCAAGAAACTTAATCAATATTGTGCTTGCCTAAATTTAAGGCCAATTACTCTTTTTTTCAGCCTTAAACACACATGAAATACAATTGTTCATTTCCAAACATTATTCCACACAGATTTCACAAAGTCTATTTAATTGTATCCTGGAACACTTAAAAGATACCTCTTTGTAGCATTTCATAATGGCAGTCAGTACCAATCAATAAAGATGAACATTTCCTAGATTCAATTTGCAGACAACTCAATACAATAAATTTTGTAGAGGAAAATCTCTCTGTTATGTCTACGTTCAAGGTTCAGTGTAGTCCTGAACATTAATCTTTAGGGGAATCTAGTTCTTTTGATTTATCCATAAAGAAAAACATTTTGCGACTGATGCCAATTTTCTAGCTAGTAGAGTGTGTTGCTTGGGATTTAAATACTTCAGCTCATTTTTAAGCACAAGTTTTCTTGGGCCCCTTAATTGCCAGTGTCCACATTGGACTGCCTGTCCCTCTTCTAGCTAGCTAACAGTCATTAATATTATTCTTGATCTAGTTAATATTACTAAATCCCCTTTCTTCTTCATCTGACCTCTATACCAGAAGTATATAGCTTTATACACCATTGCTGTTCAGATTTATAAATTTATAGTATCAAAACTATATGCTCTGGAAGACAAGATTTGTTTTCAATATGTTTTAAAACAGAGACAAACTCCCCAACCTCTTCCATGGATGGGTAGAGGGGATGGATATGGAAATGATCCTTATACCAGTGACATTTAGTACTTGCGGAGAAAGTAAGTCCACGAGAGCTTTCAGCTTACAAGCTATGCCTTTCTCTTAGCCTAGATCATCTAGAAAGTAAAACCTGAGACAAGGATTGAGATGTTAGCACTTTATTTTGGAAATGCTAGCCCTGGGCGGTCACGGTGAAGTAAAAAGAGACGTGAGACAAGCAGAGTTGTGATGCAATGCAATGGGATGTCTTAACAGTACTGTTTTCCACTCAGTGACAACATGAAACAGCAGGCTGTTCATCAGGATGTTTACTCATCACACATTTTTCCAGAAGGGTCGCAAAGAACTGCATCTCCACGTAGCCTAGAGCAGAGCAAGAGGAGGGAAATGAATGCATATGCCCAGCTTCTACCTCAAGAGGAGCTAACTCCCTCACCTGCCCAGGTAGCGTCATCCAGCCCAAAGGCAAGTACCACATTCTTTTGTGTATAGTTTTAACAACATCCAAAACTGGGAGAGCAACATGGTGCAGGCAGCATGCCAGCCAACGGAGGGAGAAAGGGGAGGCTTCGAGGGAGCCTCCAGAAGACAGTGTTTCTATCTTATTACAGAGCCACAGGCCAACTTCATTTGCTTAAACTATCTTTACCATTGGTGTATTCTGAATTGTTTTATTTTAATTATGAACTAATTTTTCTTATGACTTTTTTGATGGTGTAAACAGGGTTTTCCAAGTGATAGGCATTCACTGACAAATCTGCACCATGATTTGTTCAAGGGCATGGGGTGAGGAAAAGATCAACTTTTCATCTAGCTGGTGGTGCAGGTAAATATCATGCTCACATCCTTCCACAAACATATCAAAATTATAACTAAAAATGGAACAACCATCATTCAGAACTACCTGAAGTCTAGCTGAACAGAAGTCTTATAACAAGATCAACAGAAGCCGCCACCTCGAGCCTGGGAGGAGGGGCAGGGATGCTGGTCCCACACCCTTGTGTGGTGGATAAGAATCGAAAGGAATATTTCAGTTGCAAAGGTCACCCCTAAGGATCCTCAAACCCAGAATTCTAGTGCCTGGAAGAGAAACTTCCATATTTTCTGGCTGTGAAAATCAGCAGAGATTGTGGCTGAGTGAAACGGAGGGCTTCTAGAGTCCCAGGCACTTCTCTTAAAGAACCCACCCATGGACTTACTCATGAGGGTCTCAATCACTCTGAGCTCCAGGGATGGAGCAGCAGCTGGAAAGACCCTAGGGACAAGAAGTAACTGAGTCATCTAGTTCAGGGGAAAGGCTGAAGGAGCAGGTTTTTTCTAGACAGGAGTGCTGACAGAAGCCATTGTTCCTTTGTGGAGCCCTTCCCCATCCAACCTGCAGGCTCAGGCAGGTGCCATATCTGAGTCTCCATCAACTAGCTAAGTTTGTATGAAAAAGCCACTGGCTGTCTTGGTTTCTGCTATAGACTTTCAAAGGTTCGTAACCCCAAACAAGAAGCATCTGGCCTCAGTGTGCTTTGTGTCTCTTGCAAAATAGCTCCAAGCCCAGCACCAATGACAGCTGACCTCAGTTTACAACTTAGCTTGTCCCAGACACCCCCAAACTAAGCACAGGTGACAATCATCTGCAGATCACTTCATAGTTCATATCAAGTAGCCCCAGGTTAGACACAGGCAACAACTTATCTTGGCTTGCACCAGAGCCCTTCCCAAAAGCCAACACACTCAGTGGGTAGCTTTAGACCACACCAGAGCTCTACCCAACTACCTCCACAAAGGACACACATAAAGAGAAGACTTGGCAAACACCAGAAACCCCCTAAAGCAAATTCTACTCTTAGGTCAGTTCTGAACAACAGCACATCTACTATAGTCATAGCTAGTCCTCATAACCCATCAGCCTGAGGGTCAATCCCTACGCCTGACAGGCCAACAGTAACCAAAGCTCAACTACAACAGGAAGGTACATACAACTCACAAAAGTGACAAACCTGGAGCATACAGCTCAGGTGACCAGGAAGACTGTACCACTGAGCCTCACAGTGTACCTACTGCATAAAGCCACACTGCTAAAACCAGACGACATTGTAGCTCAACCTAATACACAGAAACAAACAGAAGCAGAGACTGCAGAGACAAAGAAGTATATCTCAAGTGAAAGAATAGAACAAAGCTCCCAGAAAAGAACTAAAACATAATGGAGACAAGCAATCTACTCAGAACACTGGTTATAAGAATTCTCAATGATCACAGGGAGAACTTCAACAAAGAACCAGTCAGAAATGAAGAATACAATAACTGAAATGAAGAATACATTAAAGGGAGCAACAGTAGATTAGATAAAGCAGAGGATTAGATCAGTGATTTGGAAGCCAAGGAAGCAGAAAACATCCAAGCAGAACAGCAAAAAAAGACAAATTTATCCTCTATGGAACCAGACATAAAAAAGTAACACTCAATCATCCTATTGAAAATAACCAGAGAAACTATGTAGTATATATAGCAAACATTTGTGGTTTGGGGTTGTTTTGGCTACCAAGAAGCTAAATACACTTCTTATGTTGGAGAAAACCAATGTCCTTGAAATAAGACTCTCCCAGAAGAGCAGGTCCTGTGAAATAATAGTAATTATTTCTTCCCAACTTCCTCAAAGCTAAAGCATGACCACAGGTCCTGACTATCCAATAAGATGTTAAAGTCCCTCTTAGGACTTTAACTCTTGAAAGGTAATGTGAAGGGGAGGAAGCAGTGATTATTCCTGATAAGAGTGGTGGAGCCAAGAATCCTGGGACATAGAGAAGAAGCCCAGGGACAACAGTGTCATAAGTAGATTTCCTTCATTATTGTGCTTTTTTGAAGCCCAGGAATATAGACTTTCTACTCATCATACAAGCTATCCAATATCCTAACCAGAAAAGAAAAAGAAAAAGAAAAGTCTTCCTCTGTCTCAGTTAATGGGATTAGTATCTGTTTGGAACCAGGAACACTGACTTGAGAAAAAGAAAATGAACCCAATGAAGGAAGTAACAGGATTCAAGAAATAGTCATAAAGAAAATAACATTTCTAGAGTGGCACCTGGCTTCCCATATATCTTCAACTCCAACAATAAGCATTGAGGAGAACTTTGTACAGTCAAACTAAATGTGTTTATTTGTCTCTTGGAGTCAAAATGGATCCCACAGGCTGGAATCTGATCAAACAGAGGAGACAGAGGTAAGAACAATATGATGATGGTGGTAGAGACTGGAGTGATATTGTTACAAGCCAAGAAAACTGACAACCACCAGATAGGAGAGGCAAAGAACAGATTCTTTCCTTGTGTGGCCTGACACCTTGATTTTGGACTTCCAGTCTACAGAATTGTAAGAAAATACATGTCTGTTGTTTTAGGCCACCAAGTTTGTGGTAATTTATTATAGCAGCCCTAGAAAACTAACACACCCAGATATCCCTAGGCATTTATCTTAGTAAGATGAAAATCTATGTTCACCTAAAACTATTATAAAAATATTTCCAGTAGCTTTATTCATACTAGCCAGAAACTGGAAAAATCCCAAATGTCCCTTTACTGGGGAGTGCTTAAACACACTAATAGATCCATACAATGGGAAAATGCTCAGCAAGAAAAAAGAATGAACTACCAATACATATAATGACATGGGTGAATCTCAAATGTATGCAAGTGAAAGAAACCAGACCCAAAATGCTATATAGGGTATGATGTCTCTGAGATGGCATTCTGAAAGGCAAATCTTTAGGAATAGAAAGCAGAATAATAGTTACTAGGGGACAGAGTTGGAGAAGGGTTGACTACAAAAGTGGCACGTGAAATTTTGGGGTTAGATGATATAATAATAGTCCTGTATCTGACTCTGATGGTGAATACAATACCTTCAAAGATCATAAAACTGTACATCAAAAAGGGTAAATTGTATTGTATGTCAGTTTAAAATAAAATAAAATTAATTTAAAAAGTACTCTGATAAATCATCATTCTAGAACTGGGAACCAGGGTACCAGGAATAGCCTTCAAACATTCATCAAAAGGGACTTTGTTTCACTTCAGAAACCTCACTGAGGAAGAAGAACATTATTTTTATTTTCACTCTAATGTCATCAACCAAAAATATTTATTGAAGGATAAAGTTTGAATGAGATATGCTAGTAATGGATAACTGAGGTGAAAAGCAATAGTATCTTGAAAACTAAACAAGGGAATTCTGAGCATAGACATGACATTCTTGAGTTTAGATGAAAATAGGCACATTTCTGTATCTGGAGATTCTAACAAAAGAAGATGTCTTGAGAGGAATGAGAGATCCAAATTATAAGTCCTCACATTATCCACACAAAGGATAAAGACACCCAGCTCTGAGACTTCAGCAGCTGGGGGAAAAGCACCTCTCTTTGGAAGGGGAATAGGTGGTACGCATAGGACTTACTACACTTGGCTTGTTGCTAAGTCTCTATAACACTAAGGAAGATCGCCCACAGCCCACCTGGACTGCAGGCCCAACTGAAACAGGAAATAGCCGTAGTGGTTGTAGAAAAGAAAAGGACTTCTGCAGGTAGATCGGCTCTATGCCAGCCAGTTCTAACTTCTTCGAGCTTCCAGTTTCCTCTGTATCTATAGAACACACTTAGGGTGAAGATGAAAAGGCATAAAATATAAAACTCCTAGCACTAAGCTGAGCATATAGTACATACTTAATAAGTGCTAGTTTTCTTCCCTCTTGGACTTCAGAAAGGGTAAAGAGTGCAAGTGAGAAACAGGTGATGTAGACAATGCAGAGAACTAGAATATGGGAGCTTGAACTTGAAATGAGGTCAGGTCAAATAACTCTCAGAGAAAAGCCGTAATGGCAAGACAAAGGTTTACTAACAACTTGGATGAAATTCAAGAGGAAATTGCTGCATCAAGTCTCTGGACAAATCAAAGCTGTTTAAAAAATAAATAAATATTTAAAAGAAAAGGCTATCATCATATGGGATAGAACAAAGAAACCACTACAATGTGGAAAGAAAGGGTGAAATGGCTATATCAAATTGAAAAGTTTCTGTTCAGCTAAAGAAAACATCAGCAAAATTCAAAGGGAACCAACTGTATGGGAAAACATAATTGCCAATGATACCTCAGACAAGGGTCTGATCTCCAAAATATATAAAGAACTAATGTGACTCAACACCAGGGAGACAGACAGCCCAATTAAAAAATGGGCAAAGGACCTGAACAGA